>JAMLFT010002514.1:0-25221 GCA_026544285.1 Pachyrhizus erosus | reverse complement strand
GAGTGATAAAATTCGTAAAAATAAAATTTAGATAATAAAATTCATAAAATAATAATAATTTATTATTAAAATGTGTAATTAAACCTATTTACTAATTAGTGTTGACCTCAAAATATAACATGTCTTTAATTTAAAATATACTTTTAAGTAAATTAAGAAGTCAATAAAAATTTTAAAAAGTCTAAATTGAGATAGTTTCTTTTTATGAGAAATATAAAATAGGTTTAAATGGTAAATTTTTTAAATAGGTCAAATTTATTTAAATAAAGTTTATTTAATCCAACATATTTTCCTCCTTATTACTGAAACTCGTGGTTATTCAAATGACTTAATATCTTTTTTGGTATTCAAATAACTTATAAAAATCATATATAATCACAACAGAAAAAATTAGAAATATTAGATGACAACAGTACCTTGGGCAATTAAGTATTTGACTATAGAGTCAGTCATTAGAAATTGGATTTGGGCCAATCTTAGTAGGCAACGTTTTACAATGCTAATATAGACTTTATGAGCAATATTTATACTTTTGTCACTGTTGATTTGGCTGAAGGGAAGACCTGTATTAAGTTTGAGAATGGCATGGTTCAAAAAGAATACAATAGCCATCCCTCAATTCTTTAAAATTTACAAACACATTTCAGTAATGGTAGGTGTATTACGTATACCATATATATATATATATATATATATATATATTTTCTCTTTTTATAAGTAAATAATATATATTAATTGGTTTAGTACAAGAAATACTTAACACATAAATTTGGTACAACTAACATAAACCAAACTAGAGTTAATAAGAATACTCTCAATTAACCAAACCCTATACATTTGCTTGTTTATTTGCATTTGCATTACATTATACTGGTTTGGTTGATGGAAAACTGTAATAAAAAAAAACCTTTATACATCCTGAATACGTAATTTCCATCAAGCATTAATAAAAAGACAATGCCCCTAAATGGCAGCAGCACCTAGGGGCAATCCTAACTTGGAACAGTACCCAATTGTATGCCACGTGTTAATAATAATTCAACTATTTATATACTTTAATTATTTCATACTTAGTTAATTTGATTCAACTCTGATTGTATTTAATTTGGAGTATTTAATCATGTTTTGTGATGTTAGACTTAATTGAGCCATTAGGTTAAATAATTCTTAAATTTGGCTTTTAACCTCTTCTTGACCTTGTATTGATCTACAAGGCATATGATTGTGGTTGGACTTTGGAAGTGATTTAGTTATTTATTTTTGCTTATAGACCTTAGAGGTGATTTTAGTCCCATTGCAAAGTGCAAGTGACATGATATCAACTCCATTTTTTTTAACATATTCAGAGGAAAAAACTCCCATGGGATCACTTTTTCAAATGGACTTGTATAGGGAAGAATATAATTTGTTTAGGTTATTGATTTTGGGAATGGTTTTTGAGAAATTGATTTTGGACTCAAGTGGCCCAAACCACATAGCCACTATTTGCCCCCCCCTTTTTTTAAAGCAAGTTATATTAATTCAGCTTTTTCTTTTCTTTTCTATTCTTTTACCTTCTTATCTTGAACTTAAAAATTTTAGTTGAATTAAGGAATTTGAATAATGTTATCTTTGACCAAATAAATAATAACAAATGTTTTTATTTTTAAGTAGCAAGGGGAATTGGGCTTAAAACTTTTGTATACATTTGAATCCAATCAATTGAGTCAACTTTTATCCAATATAAATTGTCAAAAACGCTTTTTATCCAAATAGCATTAGAGCTTGCTTACTCTGTATATTGCTTTTCGTTCGACTTTACAAGAGCCTCCACAATTCATCGGTCAACAGTCAAAAACATAAATGGAGTCTGCACAAATTCAAAATGCAGACATTTCTAGGCAAAAGTTTTTGTTGAGATTTATGGTTTATTTTCATGAGAGTTTTCCACAACACTAAATATTTTGGGGGGTGGGGTGTTGAAAAAATATGATATTAATTATAGGATTAAATATGATTTTTATTTTTAAAAAATTATTATGATTTGATTTTAATTTTGAAAAAAATTATACCTTCTATTCTCAAAATTTTTAAAATATTAAAATTTGATTATTTTTTAAATTTTTTATAAAAATTGTTGTTAAGCTATAACATATTCGATTTTTTTAAAATTCTTTAAAAAATATGAATTTTATTTCATTAGTATAAGCTTATCGATCACATTTTAATAACTTTTTTTTTAATAAAATTAAGAAAAAATTAAATTATAATATTTTAAAATTTAAAATGAAAAATTAGTCAAATCAAACTAGGTTAATCTATATCAATGACAAATTTAATTCAACGTGAAACTTAAAATGACCATATTATTAATTTCTAATTCAATTGGTCGAACCTGCTGATTTAAGTTAGATTTTAAAATTATATTTATAAAATTAGAGTCATTTTAATATTTTTTATAATTAAATATACCAAATTTTTACTAATTATATAATAAAATATGTCAAACTTCGTAAAATTAATATTTTTTTTTTACAATAATACAATATGAAAGTTTAAAACCTAGGAACTCATGTAAATTACTCAAACTTCATGGAAACCAACACTCTTTTATCATGTAATATTTATATATATAATGAGACATATATCATCACTATAGATAATAAATGTTTAATGAGGTCATGCATAAAACTAATGTCACGTTTTTACCTACTCACTCAATTCAAACGCTAATCCAAACCATTGACCTATTTCGCTAAAATAAACTCAACTTGGATTAGAAGTTGCTGGTTAGCCAATAAAAAATGCATGTTATATTTTGAGGTTTCTATAGACTGACGCAATTGGACCGCCATAAAAGATTTTCTCAAATAGATTGTAGTTTTGTGATAGTCATATTTGAGCTAATTGATTAGGTAAGGCATACAACAATATATTTAAAGTATACAAAAAAAATCTTAGAACATACATATATAAGGCTATAAATCTATATAGGGATAATTCTTATTTTTTGACCAGTGGAAAGGGGTAAGATATTCCATGCTTATTTATTAATTGACCATTTGACGAGTAATATTTGCTTGATGTTTTGAGGAAGACTGTTTTCATAAAACTTGATAGTTTTGTATAAGGGAAAGAGTAAAAATAGTTGATGACTGAGTAAGTGAATATTTGACTCCTAATCTACAGAAATTCTCAGGGCCCCAAGAGACACCTCTATTAATTTACCATGTTTAAGGTATATTTAAGGGTTGAATTCATATATTATATGAGTTTTTACCATTGTCCAATATTTACCAGATAAAATTCCAAATTAAGCCAAAGGGTCAGCCTATGGTAAATAATTATGGTTGGTAACGAATTATGAAGTTAGGAATGGTATCTAATATTCTAATCTCTTCAAGCCAAAAAGCTCTTTAACTACTCTATGGGTAGTGATACGAAGATAGGTCTTCGTAGTCAAATATTGTATATGCATGGTCTCATAAGCACCATTGATTAATTAATCATCGTTAGTGACACCAACTTGTGTATGTAATTGTGTATTATAACTCAGTGGTCATTCCAGAAAGAGGTTTTAACTAGGAAAGTTTTCAAAGGGATGGAGTTTTGACGATACTTTTAACATAAAAAATTTTACGCTATTTTTATACATGACTTATTTAAAGTTTAATTAATATCTAAAATTATGTAGAATTGTATATATTTTTCTTATTCAAAAGTGATGTAAACGTAATGTAATAAACATTTATACGCAACATTTTTGTATTATTAACATGGCTGGATCTAAAGGGTTACATGCAGTGTACTCAGAAGTCAGATCCCAAGACAAACACTTTGGGGCAGGTTGAGGCACATAAAATTTAAAAATATTTAACCTAACGTATACATCTTTTAAATATCTTATCTGTTACATATTAACCAAAGACTCAAAGACCTAGCACGTTTAATTGGAATCTACGCTTTGCAATAACTTCTTTTGAAAATTTATATCTACGTTGTTTTTGAATCATTTAATTGTATAAAAACAATTAGACTGACAATATATTAAAATTAAACTAAAGTTCTAATACTAAAGTGATAAAAAATAAGTTTGATATTCATACATTATAAGTAATTTTTTAATTATCAATTAATTAAAAATAATTTTAAAGATGACTTTTAAAATAATTATTACAAAATTGAATTTTCATACATCTTTAGATTTTTTTATATTATCAACCAGTTAAAAATTATCCCTTAAATATAATTTTTAGAATGATTATTATTGAAGTCACCGATCTTAACCAATATTTAAGAATCTATGATTGAATAATACAAAAGTTAATAATCTTAATATACATATTAATCTACAATTAGACGATAGTATAAAAAGAACTTTACACTGCATTCCAATTAAATTCAAAAGTATAATACATGACCATGCATTCTTGGAAAGCAATTCAATGGGAGTGGACAGCACTCAGCAGAAGTGAAATCAAGTACAACCCACGTATGGACCGCTTGGTTGAAAATGAAACAATGCTTACACTATTGACAAAGACTCAAGAGGAGCTCACTGGTTGCCAAGGCCAATAGGTTACATATGCCAACTTTGACTGCATATCCATTTGGCTTCCTCTATGTTCAAACCTTCAACCTTATAGTAGTACCATATACTACTATTTACTTGCACAACTTGTGTGTCCAAATTCATTTTTCTTCTCCCCCTTAAACTCATTGATGACATGGATTTCCGTGACCATATTATAAAATTTAATCATTGCAATAAAAAATCTTAACAATGAGCTTAGCATTGGTGTTGAGTGTTGACATTTTAGGAGGGGCTGCGTAATAAGAGGTGAATTAGCACTGGGATCTGAAATTGTTTATTCCAAGTATAGCTGAGAGTTGATTGGTTTAATATAAAAGGGTATGTGTTGTATTGTTAATACTTACTACCTAGTAGCATATACACACACGTATATATGGACTATGGAGTTGTTTGAGATTGAAGTAGGCCTAGTGGAGAATAGTGATGGAGGCCTTGCTAAAATTGTCTAGTCTTTGTAGTCAAGAAATAGAAGATAAGAGAGGTACATCCATTTGCTCAGAAGAGGACTTCTGTACTGAAAAGGGCAGTGAGGTATATGCCAATTCTTTGCAGCTCCAATTCTTTCTTCTTTTGAAACTTCATTTGGCTTCTCATGAATGATTTTGACCTTAGTTTCTCATGAATATATTTTTCTCTACCAAATTAAACCACAAAAATAATAAACCGACTTTTCCACTTCAATTGAATTGTTCCTTCAGTTTGCCACTTCTCAGGATGTAAGCATGCTTGACGGAACATGATTTTTCATCAATATTACCTTTGTACCATCTCAGTTCAATTCAGCTATGCCTTTCTATAAATAATTGAAGAATGATGTTGATGTAAAAGTTTACTTTAGGCCATATTATACTCATTGTTTGACACCATTCTACAGGCTGAGGAGGAAAAGGGATAGGAAACTACTCTGTAGTTTGGCTTTGACATGAATAAAATATGATACACAAAAAAGAATAAAGAAGAAACCTTTTCTTCTAATTTCATGCCTGTTTGCCTATTGTTGTAAAAATTATGTACTGACTAATAATTTTATGCTATTGTTTTTTAATTATAGGAAGATAAACTGAAATCTGCTAAAGCTGAGATGGGTAAGGTGAAAGAAGAAAATGAAAGATTGAAGATGATGCTAGAAAAAGTAGAAAAGGATTACCACTCTCTGCAACTTTGTTTCTTTGACATCCTTCAGAGAAATACTCCCAAGAAAGGTGTGGAAGATTCAGCTGCTTCCCCTGATGAAGTGGAGGAACCTGAACCTAAACTTGTGTCACTTTGTCTTGGAAGAAGTCCAAGGGAGCCTAAAAAGGATGATATAATTGGTAACTCCAGCAGAACTAAAGAGAATGAAGATTTGGAAGCCAGCCTTACCCTTGGTTTAGACTCCAAAAGTGTGTCTTCAAAGGAGCAGGTATCTGACATGAGCCCCATGAACACCTCAGAAGAGCTGAAGAAAGAAGATTCGACAAATAAATCAGAAAGGACGAAAGATGGTGGTGATGAAATTTCAGATCAAACACCCCCCACCAAGAGAGCAAGAGTTTGTGTGAGAGCTAGATGTGATACTCCCACGGTTAGTGTTTATGAATAATTTTATTTCCTCTACAGGTTATGTATCATATAATGTCATATCACCACCATTCTAGTCTATATTCTTAGAGGTTTTTATCAAAATTGTAGTCTCACGATGCAATAGCTTTTGTACTCTTCTTTTCCTTGTGAAATAACAAATATTATGCCTTTCAAATAGATGAATGATGGATGCCATTGGAGGAAATATGGTCAGAAGATAGCTAAAGGAAATCCATGTCCAAGAGCATACTATCGTTGCACATTTGCTCCAGCATGCCCGGTTAGGAAACAAGTATGCAACAATGTTACATGTTTAGGTTATCTTTGGATAAATTTCTCTCTAAGTACAGAATAAAATGAAAGGGTAAAATGAATTGAGCTTCTCTTATAAATTAAAATCAACTTGTGTATTTAATTTTTATATAGATACTTTCTCATCTAACTTTCTCAAAAACTGAAATAAATTTATCTAGAAACACTTATAGAAAAAGAAAATAAAAAAATAATTTTTTTATAAATTAAAATTAGTTTATGCATAAATTAAAATTCATCTTTCAGAAAAATTACATGAAAATGTTTCTACAAATTATTTTATACATAAACTAATATTAATTTATGAAAAAAATTATTTTAACTTTTTCTTCTTATTTTCTCTTTGTATAAGTGTTTCTAGTTCAATTTGGATAAACTTCACATAAATACTTACGAAAACAAAAAACAAAAAAAATAAAATATATTAAGTTTCCCATAAATTAAAATCAACTTATACATCTTAGCTTTTGGAAAACTTAAATAAGAGTTTCTACAAAAATTAGACACATAAATTAATTTTAGTTTACATAAGAAACTTAAATAATTTTATCTTCTTATTTTTTTTTATAAATATTTATAGAAAAATGTATCTAAATAGAGTCTTTATCTTATGGGAGAAGTTAAATTTATTCTACCTTCTTATTTTCTTCTAACTATTAAAGGATAACGTTTATGCAAACACAATCATAAATCAATTATATACATTATTGAAGAAGTTGATTAAGATATACAACAGGGTTAGAACACTCAAAACTGAATGCATGATCGCAGGTGCAAAGGTGTGCTGAGGATATGTCCATCTTAATCACCACATATGAAGGCACTCACAACCACTCAATTCCAGCTTCAGCCACAGCCATGGCTTCCACCACTTCTGCTGCTGTTTCCATGTTGTTGTCAGGTTCTTCAACTTCTCAGCCTACAGATCATAGTTTTGCCTCTTTTACAAACTCTCCTACACTGTTCAGTGGTGTGAATTCGAGTCTTTCAGATCAAGCAAGAGAAAATAAAGCCTTGTTACTAACTCCTTCCTCACATTTGCTCCCAACAATCACTCTAGACTTGACTGCTGCTCCATCCTCCTCATCAACTCTTGTTCATTGTTTACCATCAAGCTTTGCTTCAACCCCAAGATTCCCTCCATTAAGCCTAAACTATTGCTCCCTAGAACCCAACATCCCACCATGCTTTTGGGTCAAGGAACTTCCTATCAATGGCACTGTGCCTAACGACAAAATTCACATCAAGCCAATGAATATGGGAAACCAATTTCAAGAACATTTCTACCAACAGTGCTTCAAGAACCAAACTCCATTCAGGGAGGCTTTGGCAGAGACACTAACCAAAGCAATTAGCACAGACACAGATCTTCGTTCTACGATTGCTGCTGTAGTTTCATCTATAAGGGGTCAAGGATCAAGCAATGGCAACAAAGGTGGTGGAGAGATTTCAGGTTTAGGCTTGAGCTTGAAACTGGGGGAGCATCCTCAACTTGCTTCTTCCAATTTCTTGAACCAGAATGGGAAAGCATGCTAACAAGCTACTTCAACAGATCATCATCTTTGGGTTCTCAAGGTGGAAACTCCAGGCTTCTCCAACCTCAATGGGCATTTTCTCTTCCCAAGACTAGCACACCTCCTTTTAATGTTGGTTACATCAACCATTAAATTGTAGAAATCAATTCTAGTCATTAGTGTCTCTTCTTGTTTTTCAATTAGGACAATGTTTAGGAGCAATTCAGCTCAACTGAAATAGGCTAGCTATACATTCAAAACTACTTTGTGAAAGATTCTATCATTACATAAGATGTCAAAATAGGATATAAAAGATAAGATGCAAGTAGTTAGAACAAAAAGAATACCCAGAAATCAATCATGTCACTCTTGACACGGTCACCACAATCTTGTCATATCATGTCGTTTCCATTTTTATAACTTGTAACACTCCAACATAGATTCAGTTGAAGGAAGATAAAAGTTGTGTAAAGTTTTGTTGAATATATGTATCAACAACTCTTTCCTATTTTGACCAAGTGTTTTAAAATTGTTATTTTTCTATTATTGTTACTTATTAGCACTTATGTTAGTTGTTATTGTTTACAAAGTTTTTTTTATTATAATTTTCTTTCTGTTACAAATCAGTATTTAAAACAGATTCTTTTTTGTTACAAATATGTATTTAAGACATAGTTCTTTATGTTACAAAATTTGCATTTAAAAATAGATTATTATTCAATTAAATATATTGCATTCTTTCACCTCCTTGTGAGTTACATCAATTTTTTTTTCTTCAGAGTGGTATTAGAGCTTTCTTCCTTAGAAGGGCTTGTGAGTGAACTAAGTAAAATCCACCACTAAAAGCCTAAATACCTTGCTTCAATTAATCAAATAGATAGATTATAAAATACCGTTCACAACACTTGCACCACTTGTGTTTAACGATGAAGAATATTATATCTGGGCAGCAAGAATGAAGACACATATGGAGTTAATTGATGTTTGGGAAGCAGTGAAGGAGAACTACGAAGTTTCTTCTTTACCAAATAATCCAACAATGGTGTAGATGAAAAATTACAAGGAGAAAAAAGAAAAAAGAAAAAAAGCAAAAGCTTTTTCGTTTGTTGTTGTCTTTAAAGACATTTTCACTAGAATCATGACCATCAATTCAACATTCGAAATCTATAATTTCTTGAAGGATGAATATGAAGAAGATGATAAAATTAAGGGAATGCAATCCCTAAATTTGATTCTAAAATTTGAAATGTAGAAAATGAACTTTGAAACAATTAAAGAGTATGCTAATAAACTTCTTGACATTGCTAATAAAGTAAGATTGCTTGGTTCTCCATTCTTTGATTCACGAATGGTTGAGAAAGTATTAGTGATTATCCCTAAAAAATTTGAGCCTACCATTATTTTCTTGGAAAACACTAATGATCTGTCAAAACTTACCTTGACAAAACTAGTAAACACTTTGCAAGTCCAAGAACAAAGAAGAATGATGAGGGCTGAGGGTTTTGTGGAAGGAGCATTGCAAGCTAAATTGAAAATTAACCAAGGAGAGAAAAACAAGTGGAAGAAAAACAAGAAGAAAAATTTCAACACGCAAGAAACAACTGCTAATATTAGTAACAATAATGGAGACAAAAATAAAAAATTTCCTCCTTGTAACCATTGTGGCAAAATGGGTCATCCTCTTTTCCAATGTTGGAGAAGACCTGATGTTAAGTATGAAAAGTGAAACAAGTTAGGTCATCATGTGAGAATATTCAAAAGCAATATTCAACACAAGAATGAGGCTCAAGTTGTAGATCAACAAGAGGAAGAAAAGGAGCAACTGTTTGTTGCAACATGTTTCTCAAGTAGCAACTCAAGTGAATGTTGGTTGGTGGATAGTGGTTGTACCAACCACATGACCTATGATAAAGAACTTTTCAAATAATTGGGCAGATCACAAATATCAAAAAGTTAGAATTGGCAACAGTGATCCTATAACTATTGAAGGAAAATGAATTGTAGTCATTGAAAGTTGTATGGATACAAAATTAATTTTTGATGTTTTGCATGTGTTTAAGATAGATCAAAACATGCTAAGTGTAGGTCAATTGATTGAGAAAGGATTTAAGGTCATCTTTGAAAATAAGCACTACTTGATTAAAGATGTCAACAACAAGGAAATTCCCAAGATCAAAATGAGAGACAAAAAGTTTCTCATTTGATCCAATGAAGGATGAACAAGATGCTTATTAAGCTACTGTAAACAGTACAAAGATTTGGCACAAAAGATTGGGTCATTTTCATCATGCAGCTGTGTTGAATATGCAACGAAGGGAGTTGGTTCATGACTTGCCTCACTTAGATTATGAGTTACCAAGTTGTGAGACTTGTCAATATGGGAAACAAGCAAGATTACCATTCAAACAAGCAACTTAGAGAGTAACAAAGATGTTGTAGCTAATCCACACAGATTTGGCTAGACCTCAAAGGATTGTTTCACTTAAAAGAGTGTAAATAATTTTTATAGATGATTTCACCAAAGTGTGTTGGATTTACTTTCTCAAGTCTAAGGTAGAGGTTGTAGGTGTATTTTGGAGATTTAAGTAGTTGTATGATTCAAACATTGATGTTTGATAATGGAAAGGAGCATACTTAAAAACAATTCACCATGTTTTGTGGTGAAGTGGACATTAAGCATCAATTAATGGCCAATGTGGACATCAAGGTCTAAGCCCATGGCCAGAAAGCCCAAACTCAACCCAAGATCGCATTCAAGGCTTACGTGGACCCATGACCAGAGGAAGACTTAAGAAGGCCCAAGAAACATTACAATATAAGGTGACATATGTGTTGGAAGCCCAACATGAGGAGGCCCAACATGTATTGGAGACTAGGCTAATCATGGACATAGTTTGTTTGGATTGAGAGGAGAGTGCATGCCTAACTATCTAACTTAGACTTAGTATTTAAGTATTATGTAAAATTTTGTGTATAATAAACAAAACACAACAATAAATTGCACACAACTAGTATTGAAGCTTGCACCCATAGTTTAGATTGTCCATATTAAGCCACTAGGGCAAATCAATTTGTTGGTGTTATAGATTTTTATTTTTTTTATATTTACTTCCAAATGAGTTAAACTTGACTAAATTTGTATTAAACATTTGGGAACTCCAAAGTGACAAGCAAAGTTTTGCCTTAAACATTGAGCGTGAGAATTGCTCTGTTAGAGTTCTTGCTGGAACCATTGGTCTTATCAAGAATTACTCTAAGTTCTTGTGGCGATCACCAAGGCTTATCAAACTCCACTATTTGTGGTGCCTATATCCAATTCCTTCTTGCTCCAAATTTGTGATTTCACAGGTTAGAACTAACATTCCCAATTTAAATTCTCAGGTTCATGTGTCTAACTTTATATCTTGTAATTGTTCCCTTTTTGCTAAAGACGTTTTAATTTGTGCATTTCTATTCAAAGTGAAATTTGCAATTGTTCTACTTTCTTTTGGTTGCCTCAATTTTTTTTTCTATGAATGAATTATGCGTTCTTGGTTATGAAAGTTACATTTTGATTATCTGAATTTTGGTTCAATAATGTGTTCCTAGTCTTAGATAGGTTTGAATTTTAAAAGGGTTGGGAAATATTTCATCAACAACTCCTTACACCCCTCAACAAAATGAGGTTAGTAAAAGAAAGAATTGGACGATAATGGAAATGGTCAGATGTATGTTTCATGAGAAAAGGTTACCAAAGGAATATTGGGTGGAGACTACAAAGACTGTAGATTTTCTATTAAATAGACTTCCCACCAAAATAGTAGATGGGAAGACTCCTTTTGAGGCTTGAGATGTGTACTTCATGAAAAATGAGCAACGAAACTGGAATAATGTTGATAAGATGTCAATAGCTGATAATAATGTGCAAAATCAAGATGAGCTAGTCAATGATGCACTTGTAAGATGCAATGTAGCAAATGTAGTAGTTCTTGAACCTGTAGGATATTGTGATGTAATCAAGATTCCAAATGGAAGACTGCAATGCAAGAGAAGCTTGAAATAATTGATAAAAGGAAGTATGCAAAGGAGATCCTTAAGAAATTCAACATGAAGAATTGTAAAAGCATAAACACTCCTATGTGCTAGAAGGAGAAGTTATACAAGGATGATGGTTCAAAACAAGTGGAAGAAGCACTCTATAAAAATTTAATTGGTTGCCTGATGTATCTTACAACAACAAGACTAGATATCTTGTATACATTAAGTGTACCTTCAAGATTTATTAATTGTGCAAAAGAATCTCATTTGAAACTAGCAAAAAAAGTATTGAGGTATGTCAAGGGGACTTTAAATTATGACATCAAGTTTATTTAATCACAAGATTTTGAGTTGCAAGGTTATTCTAATAGTGATTGGGTAGAATGTTCAGATGGCATAAAAAACACCTCAGGCTACTATTTTAATTTTAGATAAGGGATTTTCTCTTGGTGTTCAAAAAATTAAGAAATTGTTGTATAGTCAACAGTTGAAGCAGAATTTATAGCAACCACAACAATTGATAATCAAGCCTTGTGATTGAGAAAAATGCTAACTGATTTACACTAGGAGCAAGAGACAACTACTGAAATAATGGTGGACAACTAGGCAGTTATAACCATCTCCAAAAATCTAGTTTTCCCTGGAAAAACAAAGCATTTTAGCATCAAATTATTTTTCCTTAGAGATGTACGACGGGAAGGTATAGTGTGCTTGAAGTACTGCAAGATTGAAGATCAGTTGTAAGATATATTCACTAAAGCTCTTTTAAGAAACAAGTTTGAGTTACTAAGGAAAAAACTGTCAATCACTGATATAAGGAGGAGCGTTGAACATGTGTGTCAACAACTATTTTCTATCCTTACGAAGTTTTTTAAGACTATTATTTTTCTCTTACTATTATTTATTAACAGTTATGCTAGTAGTTATTGTTTATGAAGTTTTTTTTATTATAATTTTCTTTCTGCTACAAATCTGTATTTAAAACATATTCCTTTTTGTTACAAATTTGTATTTAAAATAAATTTCTTTATGTTATAAAAATTATATTTAAAAACATATTATTATTCAATAAATATATTGTATTCTTTCACCTTCTTGTGCGTTATGCTATTTTTTTCTTTCAAGTTCATCTTCATACTTTGGCTTGCTCTAAATATCAATGAAGTTATGAATGACAGGCAGCTATTAGCTGAGTTTTGCAAGGAGTAGATATTAAATTGCTTATTATAGGATAAATTACATTGAAGATATTTGAGATTTCACACAACCCTTGTTTGCAATTTTTTTCAAACAATTAAGAGAGTTTCGGTATAATATGTTCAAATAATTAAGGAGAATTAGTTTAAAAATAAAAAAATTGGAGGTATCCAAACTGAAAACTATGATTTATTGATAAAATCTCAAAGAAAGAATGTTAATGTAATTTATTTTAATTAAAAACATTAAGTGTACGAGAAATAGTATGTTAAAAAGAGTGTAGTAAAGCATACGCTACTAAACTTTCTCATTTATTTGGATATTACTTCATGGCTTGGCCTTAAAACTGGTCAATCATTGTGGAAGCAACCATGTATCATTATATATTACAGAAGAATTTCACTCCTTCAAACATATTATGCTTATTATGTTGCGCATATTGTTGAAATTTGAATTTTTTTCAGGTTGTTATTATAAAATATTTTAATGATAATGTAATTTTTTGAATTATTTATAAAGTTAATTTAAAGATTGTTTATGTTTAGAAAAAGTAAATGTAACGTTAGGTTAATGATATTTTTTATTTAAATTATGATTATTTTTTCTTTGACTAATCGAGGACTTAAATTGTTTATATATAACTTACATTATATTACTTTATTAATGTTATAATACTAAAATATATCAGACAAATTATTCTCTTGTGTGAAATTTCTGTTTTATAATTCACAATCTTGTTTGCAGTATTTGCTAGTTAGACAATTTGTTTATTTCTCTGTTAGATCATGTATGCACAGTTTGACGTTAACTCTTACAACATACTCTATTAATCTTTTTGTTCAGTATTAAACTCATTTTTCATATGTCATTTTTAACACACAGTATGTATCACGACAAGTCATTATATCTCAACTTATTTCTTAAAAATTTGCTATAACTTGTGGTGAACAGTGCAACACTATATATATATAATATTTGAGAAATGTCACACAAAGTCTCGTGTTGTTTCCAATTAATCTATGAGCCAAATATATTGGAGGAGTTCAATCTGATGACTGGCTTACAACTTTATTAGCAGAAATAAAACTTGTTAATACGTTACAACAAGGTTTAAGGATAAAGCTCAATCAAAGACCTTAAACCAAATTCAGGGAATATCTTGTAATGCTTGAAGCCTGTTTCAATAAAAAGCTGCTTCCAATCTTTTTCACTTCTCTCTTTTCCATTGTGGTAGGTCATCAAAACTATATTAAATAGAGGCTTCACTTCAATCATTTCATGCTCATCTTGCTTTTTCATTTATCACTATATCTATAACTATCACTTTCCCTCCTTCACCTTTGCCTCAAATAACTTCTTTACAATTTTATTCTTTTTAGTATCTTTATGCAATCTTCGTCGCTCCAATTGTGCAATACTCACTAAAAGTAACAATAAATGGAGTATCAGAAAAGGGTCAACAAAAACTTTAAAAAGATTTATTGTCTTAATAAATGAGATTAAAAATATAAGTTTTAGTGTAAAAAGTTTTAATACTTTTACCCAATCAAAAGTTAATGATAGTGTGACTAAGAATAGACTTTACTTAAATACATTAAAAATGTAAAAAAAAAAAATTGCTAAAATTATTCTCTTTTTAATAATTACTTAAAAGTCATGTGATGAAAAATTTCTAATTAGTTGATATTATAAAATTTGTACACTTTGATAAACTGAAAAAAGTATATGAATGTCATGGTTGGAATTAAAACCTATCTACACGTGTATTAGAAGCTAGAGAAAGCAACTTATCACCGTTAAAATTTTTGTGCATACCTTGGGTAAAACTGCATCAGCTTGAGGGACATATTTAAACATGTTCCCACCAACAAAACTCAAATTGTTTAATAGGTAAGGAAGTCAACCCCAACTCGAACCAAGGACTTTATGATCTATTATAGGAAGAAGAAAAAACCCATCAATTGTAATTAGATATTTTTCTTAGCAAGTTGTTAGGAGGGAGTTAATTGGCAATTAGAAAAGTGTATATAAATAAATCTTTCGAATTGTGATGGGGTGTGGAATATTTTGTTAGTTTTGACAGGGTTATTTTCTCTCTGTGAAAGGAGAGAGCCCCTTTGTGTATTTTGAATTTTTTCTTTCATAATAACAATTCAGAGACTTTTTTCCATTCTTTTTTTCTATTTCCAGAATAGTGTTAGTATTTTTGCCTTCTTCTTTAACAAGGATTCCTACCATTGTTGCTTCGAGTTAACCTTGCAACAACTCGTGGAAGGTCCAAGGCTACGATGCATTTTAACTGAGGAAATGTCTCATAAATACTATTAGCTGCGTTTCCAGTTCCACAACCAACATCAACTATGGAATCCAGCCCTTCAAAAACTGATTTGCAGTATCTCAAGGCCAACCCTCATTTTTCATGGCCTCATTGAACATCTTCATGTAAGTGGCATCTTGATGAATGAAGTCCTAATAGCATTTGGGCCCAATGAAGTCTCTATGATTGTGAACTCCCACAAGTCCATTCTCCCAATTGATAGAATGAACCGACAAAAGTTGGGTTAAACTTAACCATGAAAGATAAACAATGGTCAGTGTCATTGATATTGACAAGAACTTGTGAGGGTAGAGTAAGAGCATAGGCTTCCTCATTGTTATTATCATTAGTATTGTGTGCTAACAAAACCCATGAGGCGTTAGACACAATTAGCTTTTGCTTATGGAACCTTAAGAGTTGAAACTAGTTCATGAAGAGTAATGGATTAGCCATGCTTGTGGATTATATCAGGTATGCCAAGATCAATGACCCATTTGATGCACTTGGGATTCAGGAAGCTATATAGGACTTGTACAAGTGAACTTGTCCCCTGCTCTGTTGCTATTGTTTGAACTTTGAAGTTTGAGCTTCATCTTTTTTATATACTAATTTCATACCACTATGGTTTCAATTAATGTCCACTTAATATAAAATCAAATTTTATTATTTATTTTTAATAAATTGAAAAACTCACATATGTTTCATAAGATTTACTGTAATTTAAAACTTTGTTGCCATAACATAGAGTAAATTATGATTTTATCCTTTAATTTTCTAGAACAGTAAAGAATGAAAAGTTGTTGAATTATAACTATACAACTATAAGTAGAAAATTTCATATTAAATGAAGATAATGATATTGAAATAATATATAAATAGCAAGAAGCTAAGATCGCACAAATCTAATCTCTTAAAATTTTAAGTTAAATTTTGAATGTAGCGTGTTAAATTTTAAATGTATAGTCTTACTTTCTTATATTCTTTCTAGACTATTAAAAATAAAAAATACACCTAAAGCTTGAACATTAATTGTTTTGCTATTCATCTAAACTAATACTATTTGTATGTGCATACTTTGCCAAATATTAATTCCTAAATGTACCAACGATTGTGTAGCACGAAAGTAAACAAGTGTACGTTCTGTTCCTTATTTTCAATAGATTTCTTTTTAATTATGCCTTTGCATGCAACTTCTTATATTTTCAAATGAACTTAATTTAAATATATTGCTTACACTGTAATTCTGGTTACAAGTGGTGACATAAGATAAGGAGTTTAATAGGTATCTATTATAGTGACAACAAATCAGAAATAATCCTCAATATGATTTTTAGGGGATAGGATTTTCTTAAGTAAAATTTAACATAAGAAGATTAATTGAAATTTTCAAACATAAGTTTATAGTATTTTTTTTATAAAAAATAAATTAAATGGTTTTAATGAATAAGATCACATGCTCTGAAAACGTAATTGTAGAAGATTTAAATTACTTTTAAAATAATTATTATAACAAATAGAAAATTTATCATGAAATAATTATAATTAAATAATAATAAAATCTTTTAAATTATCAATACACATATTATTCAATTTTACATTAAGTTCCTTACCTTTTATAATAAACTTCTTAAATATCATCTAAAAAATAATTTCTATTGATTTAGTGTCATTTATTTATAAATCATTATATATCATAAATTTATTAAATTATATAATAACTATATTAAAAATCATAATAGTGCATAGTCCTTAAACTCATAAAATATTATACTTACAATACATTTTGATTAACTCTTTTTAAATATATATGGACAAAAATAGTACTACAATATTGACAAAATCTCAATATTAACGAATAAAAGAAGGATTATATGAATTATTACAATTAAAATCTTTTTAAATATATATAAAAAAACTAGCACATTTTTTGGTCTTTTTTGTAAGAAACAAATTTAAATTTTGGTTTAATTTTTTATAAAAATTAATCTAAAATGTTTCTTATATTAATTATTTTCATAAAAATATTCTTTATTATGAAATTAAATTTTCTCATACCTCTCCAACAAGAAAACAGAAAAAAATAATAATAGAGAAATTTGGAGAAAGTAGTGAGGGATAGAGGATTCAAGTCCCTTAATTATAAGTCATTTTTTTAGTTCAATGAACAGTATAAGTGATATACGTTGATGTTTTAAACTCTTTATAAGTTTAATTATCATTATCATAAAGAGAATTTGAAAACTTTACTTTGACTATTTACAATCATATCCAATAATAAAAAAAGTTAAACAATAAATATATTAATAATGAAAGAATGAAATAATTAAAATTAATAAAAATATATAAAAAAGTAAAAGTATATTTTATTAATGTTAAGATTAATTTTTAAAAAATATATAAATTTAAAATAAATTTAATAAATATATAAATTTAAAATAAATTTAATGTTATTAATTAAATTAACTATTTTTTTTTAATTTTGATAGATAATGTATTGTAAAAAAAAAACTCATAATAATATCAAGTACAAGGAAGATGATAAGAAGCAAAACACTGACAATAATTTTTATTAATGATTTTGATATTAAAATATCTTAATAAAAAATGATTTATTTTTTATTAAATTATTTCATATCTTTTACATTGAGTATCTAATTTTATTTTTAATTTTAATTTTTTCCTTTTAAATACTATTGATTAAATTTAAGTAACTTCAGATTAATTTTAATTTCAAATTTGAATTTTGATTATAAATATATTATAATAAATTAAAGATGTCAACTTTTTAGGTAAGTTATATTATATGATTATTGTAAACTTAGTTATTTTTTAAAGCAACAAGAATGATGAATTTTATTAATTGCATACAAGATCATTACCTCATAAACTTACTCCACTCATATGTATCAACATGGAAATCAAATGTAAATAATAGATATGCATGAACCAAAACAAAATGTATCATGAACTTTCAAATACACAACTATATTATACAATTATCACCCTTGTTATGATAAGCATGTTCTTGGATCATTCCATTAACATGAAAAAATATATGAAAAATCATATTTGTTTAAAATCCATGAAAGAATTTTAACCTTCTTTAAGGTTTGTATATTATCAATCTTCTTTGCTTTGAAAAAGTTATTTTTACTCTCTTCCATATCACCCAAATTATTAGATATCAAACTATCATCTAAATATATATTATTTTTTTACTACAACTAATCAAACCTCTGAACAGAAGGATTGAACGTAAAAAAAAAATGTTATATAGATCTTGCAATTTGAGCATACTAGACGCAATTTTTAATAAAGGAAGAATATTTCTCAAGCCAAATTCTATTTTGACGTTATGAGATCAAGTCTTTCAAACAAAACTTGGAACTTTGAACAACCTTTTCTCAAATTCATTTGAGAACCTCATATTCAATCACTAGAGACTCTACCTCCCAACCAATTTTTCTTTTTACAAACAAACAGTTTCCTCTTCCAAAACCACTTCCACCTAAAAGACACCATCTTGCCACCTCCTTAGATTGTCAAGGTTGCCAACAAATAGCTTAACAAACTTTGAGAATAAACATATATCCCAACTCACCTATTATTTTTTTTTAAAGAAAGAATCTCTCTTATTCCTTATCTTCCTACACTTACTCCTATTCGAAAAGTTCTTCTCATGGCATTACTATAAACTTAGTTGATCTCACTTTGACTTTTTTTTTTTAAATTGATATATTATGTTAATAAATAAAATGAATTAAAAAATTAGACTAAATTAAACTTTGGTTTATCTCATATCACAATTGTATAATTTTAATTATTTTATAATTTTTTATTAAATTTTTAATAATTTTTGTTAATTTAATGATGATCAAATGATAGAATATTATCACCATATTACCACTAGGATAATGTATATATAATGAGACTAAAGTACGTTTAACATTGACGACAATAGACTAAATTTAATAATATATTGTTAGTCTAATTAAAATTGGGTTTGACTTTTTTTGAAGGAGTAAATTGAATGATTAACATGCAATAACATGAGTAAATTGAATGAAAAATATAATATATTTTTTAAAATCTATTAAAATTATTTTATTTACTTAATATAATAAAATGTATAAATTTTAATAAATTATTCCAATTTTTTTGTAATATGTATCTATATTTTCAAATGATGGTACATAAGAAACTTTTATTTATTATTATCTATAAAATGTCATAACCAATCTTGAATTTGAATAATTACAACTAAAAACATTTTTTTTTATTGAAAATAGGGTATAATTAAAATCTTAAAATAATATTAAAATAAATTTAACATATTTTTTATCCAAAAGTTAATATTTTGTTATTATAATTTTATTTTAACATATCCTAAAATTTATATTTATTAAAATAAATTATAAGATTTAATTTCTCAAAAATAAAAGAAGTACACTTTTAAAAATAAAGTCGATAACTATTTTCTCTTAGAAAATTAATGATTCAGAAATTATAATTGATTTTAAATTTTATACATTTACTTGTCTTTTATAACAATTTTAATTGTTAATTACATTCGTGTGTCACATTAAAAATGACACATTAAATTTTATTCTTATTACACTTTTCAATTTTCCTTAATGCAAAAAGAAATAGCTATAATATCAGATAATCATATAAAATTTTATATTAATTTAAATTTATTTCAATCAACTTAAAAATGACAAAAATGCAACATTTATTAGGTCCGTTAAATTGGGTCATTTAATTAATTTTATTTTTTTAATTCCAAGATAATTGATATCAATTATAATATGGAAAGTTGAAATTTGAATTTAAATCTTTATATAATGACTCAATTAAATACGATTAGCTTGTCATAAATATTTTCTTTATTAGATCCCATAACTTTGTCAATCTAAATTTGACAATAATAAGTATTCACTCACCACTTCTAAAAAGAAAAAATCAATCCCATAGTTAAAATGCAACAGACATGCAGAATGAATAGTAGCTCCAAATTATTATTTTCATTTTTTTTAGTGCCAACAATTTTAACATTAGAGATTTACTACACAGTCAAAGTCTTATGTGAAACAAAGAACACAAATGACCTAGATAATGATAAAATGAAGGTGCATGTTGGTAATTATTTCTTCAGAAATGATTAAGTGTAACTATATCAAAGAAGCAAGTCAACACACATTGATAAAAAAAATATAAATAAATAAATAAGTAAATATGTAAAACATTTTATGACCTTATTTCTCTTATACTCAAGTTCTTGGGGAAACACATACACATTTAACAATCTTGACTTGGATAGGATTTAAAAAATCGTATTGAAATTCACCACTGACTATAAATGAAGAGGGGAATCTGAAACCTATCATATGATATGACATTTAGACAATTTTACAATAAAACCCTCTACAAATTAAACAAAATTTGAAAAGAAAGTGTATGAAGCAATAAAATAAACCTTTTATGCCAGTAGCACTTCCAGATTGTACAAATGTAGCTTTTGTAATGGAGTCACAACTCCATGCACATGAATGTCATGAACTACCATTCCAATGTAGGATCATGTATGGGAAAAATGCCTTAGGTACATGACTGATGATCCCTATATAGCACTCTTCTATGCTTGTATGTTTTGGCATCAAATAAAGAAGCACTTAATCCCTTCTAACCTAGCACTGAACCCAACATGAAAAAACTATTAGTCCATCTGACCTCATCATGGCCATTTATGGTGAACCCAAGATCTGATGCATTACAGGACACAAATATTTTTGGCATATTGCTGCTTAAAGATTGAAATTCTGTACCTCAAACTTTAGGCAAAAAGACAATGTATATCATTATTGTACATAGCAATCTGCATTTAATTTTATTTCTAAATAAAAAATCTTTACAAAACAATTAAAAAAAATTCTTTTGTGATGTTTGTTATAAAGGTTATCCATTCCAATGTCAAGCATGAACAAAAAGTTTTCAAAGTAAGTTAAAACTAAGATTTTTGTCCATATGTAAAAGCAATTTGGGAAACTTGCTTTCACCCCTTAACGAAAATAGAAACTTGTTGGAATTAAAAAAAAAAAAAAGCAAGGAAAAAGGTAATTGCATATTGAACATGCAATTCTTGTCCACGATCACATCCATATAATTTAAAATGCATCACATAGCAAATTTCAATGTACAAAGTGAATATTAAAATGAAATGTAAAACAACTTAATGCAACAACCCCGCCTAGAAAAGGTCTAAACAAAATAACACAGGAACACATACCATTATTTTAGTTGGTCTCTTCAATCCATGACTGCATCTATAGGATCTCATAAGCATTCAAAAGGGACCCAAATTCAGTCCCTTTTCTTTTGACACCTATCCTTCTCCCAAGTGTGCAATACCACAATATAGGGTCACTTAAACGGCCAGATCCTTTTCTTTTGACACCTATCCTTTTCACCTGTAAAACAATTTAGTACTGCACAAACCAATGAGATAAAATAAATCATGCATAAATAAATAAAATCAGAATATACAATAAGAAAAGGATCTAAGATTTTTTTTTGTTTTTTTTTTTTTTTGCAGAGAACAAATCGATTTTGTGTGCAAGAACTCTATGCCAAAATTGTCAGAGTCCCAAAATTGTGACAGTTGAAATTACCAAAGCATACAACATGCAAACATAATTTGAATAAGTATCACATGGACTTAATTCACTGACAGAAAAGAAAAAAAAGTTGCAGGAAGAGATAACAAAGCAATCCTTTAGAATTTATTACTTCAATTTTGTAGAAAACAAAGCAATATTTCCAAAAAAAAGTGTAAAAATAACATACCCTTTTTGGTAAATCAAAACATCAAAACATTGTAAACAACCACAAATCATATTACTGCTGTTAAAGTGAAGGGAGATATAATAACCGTTAGTAATGTGCCAACAAAGATGATTAAGATGATGTTTGATAGTTCAATGCTTGGTGTCTCCAATCTTCCAACAAAAAGGTATAATCTAATGACAGAAAACGGGGTCAAAATGAATATATGAACACAAATTTTATTAGTCACATAGAAAAGGCTTTAAAAGGAGAAGTAAAAGGAATGAGGCAGGGATTTAATCAAATACAAATAATTTCAAGCATCCAACTATATATACAGGCCAAAGCTGTGACGTAAATATGCGTGAAAAATCTATCAAATTTCAACATTTAGATGAATCAGAAATACTTCTTGATCCAAACTATGAATACCTAAAAATTTATAATTAATACCTCTAATCAAGAGACAATTTTCAATATTTCAATTTAAAAGAGGAAAAGAGAAAAAAAATGTCAGGATATATCCAATTCTAACATTATCAATGAAAACTGATACATCTGAAATCTTATCTGCAAATCACAAAAAAAATCAAAAGTCATTCTTTCATGTGACGAATCATATCAGCATAGCAACCTCGTGGGATTTGTTTGAAGGAAATTTTTTGTTCTACTAAAACATCAGTTCGTAAGAAAGAAAGAAGCTATACACATTGAAGATTGGAGATTTCAATTTGTTGAACCCTCTTTCAAACTTGTCAGAACCTATAAATAATTTAGTCCACTTGAATAAACTTTAAAAACATAGGTTGAATCAAATCAAATACATTACAAATCAAAACACAATTGGATTCAAAATGAAACAGTTACATTAAAAAAGAATCAAATCAAATACATTACAAATCAAGACACAACTTTAAGAACATAAGTTTTAATTACGATCCTAATAACTAATTGAAGAAAAATCAAGTTAAATCCATTTACCTCACAGCCTTCAGTGCCTTTTGAAGAAAAGACCGTACGAACAGAAAAAAAAAGGGTGAGAAAAAAAGGAAAAAAAAAAAAGGAAAGAAGAACACCACTTACTCTGTCAAGGGCCAGCCGGCCAGGTTGTCGTAATTTGGAAGGACAGATTAGAGTTTTTAACTTGCCAGATCCTCAGCCCACCTCTCTCTCTATATATATATATTTAAATTATATCTATTATATTAAAGATTTTATATAAAAAATTTATTTTAGAACGAGTAGCTATTGAGATTTATTAAAATAATTAAAATATTTATATTTTTAATTCACTTTATTTTTTTATAATTATTTGTCAATAAATTTAATTAAATTAATTTATTAATTATGAACATAAATTATAATTTCAATTTATATTTTATATTAATGTAAATTCTTGATGTTGTGATAAATCTTAATAAAAAAATAAAATAAAAAATATTTAATTTTTTATTTTTAAATTAATAGAGTGGCCTGTCAAATGGGATGAATCAATGTGTTTAATCTCTCTTTCATACAAAAGATCAACCCATTATAGAGATATTTTTTCTTTTCCCCCATCTTCTCTCCATTCTTAATTTCAAAAGATTGTGTCTCTTCACTTTTCATTTTAGAATTCAAACTTTGTATTAGTAATGTGACTGTTCAGTTTCTACATTGTAAAGTGGAGAAAGCAAAGGAATTGGAGACAGCTATTCAAAGAGAGAGAGAGCGTGAAGTTTTAAATACAAGATATAGATAGAAAATAAAATAAGTTATTTTGAAATTTAAATTCAGCCTAATTTGTTTTAGAAAGGTAAAAAGATAGAGAGAAAATATCTTAATTACATATTGCTAATGTTTAAATTACAAGAATTTCCAACATTTAGGTGTGAAAAAATAATTGCATTGGATATCTCAACTCATTTAAGATTTTGGAGAAAACTTTATGAGGGAAGATGAAAATTACCAAAGAGTCCTTCATCTCGAAGTGAACTTCAAAAGAGAAAATTAAAATTACCAAAGAGTCTTCAATTTGGCAGAGAAAATTGAATCCATTGAATTCAACTTTAATAACATAGAGATAATTAATATATTTTTCGTATATAATAATTTTTGATTTGATGAAAATTATTAGTATATAAATTATTTTTTCTAAAATTATATGTGTGATTTTTATAATATTTATAACAAAGTTAATAATTTTAATAATATATTATCACATAATTAGTTAACAGTATAAAAAATTATTTTACTGGAAATATATTCTAACTAAATTCATTATATCAAATGTTCACGTGATTCTTAAGTAACAAATGAGAGAAATTAGTATAGTAAAAATAAACGATAAGTTATAAGTGTATAATAAATAAAATATATAATCAAAAAATAAAAAAATATTTTTAAAAATAAGAAAATTATTTACATTTTGTTATTTATGTGCTATTAAAATTAATTAGCAGATTCAATTAAATGAATTAAATAAGAGCTTAACATAAAAAAAAGTGATATATCGTTAATATTCATATTATTAATGTAAGATACTGTTAGTGTAAATTTATAATATTTATAAAAATAAAAATTTAATTTTCATTGAACACGAACGTATAATATTTTTTTACTAGTATATAATAGAATAAATGTTAATTAAAAGTCCTAGAACATTTATTAAACATAAAATAATATATTTTAGCACTTTAACAATATAATTTGGATAATAATTTGCGCACGTTCGAAGAGCACCGCCGGCTGCTAGCCTGCTACTACATGCGTAGATCTAATATTTAAATAAGCAAATACAAAGAAAATTAGATGAATACTAACTAATATTTTAAAAGTATTTATCAATGAGAAAATAATAATTTTATATTGTCATTCAATTATAATATATTATATATATATAATTAATTTTATTAATTTTTATAATA
>JAMLFT010002513.1:0-25223 GCA_026544285.1 Pachyrhizus erosus | reverse complement strand
TCTTATTTTTATTACGTACAGATTTATATATTTATCATTTTGTTTTATTTTATTATATTATTATTATTATTATTATTATTTTTCTTCTTAAATTTTACTTTTTCCTTTATTTATTTATTTATTAATTCATTCATTCCTTTAACCATTCACCCACATATTACGATAAAAAGTAAACTTTGAAATTAATATTATATATGAATTTGGAATGTTACAGTCAACATATCAATATTTATATTATTTTTCATATGGGTATCATATCATGATATTAATATTGTCAATTAACATCACATTATTTATCATATCATTTATCAATGTCACATTAATAAAATTAGTTAAATTTAAGAGATTAAAATTGATGAAAAAATTTGAATTATATAATTATAATACTTAAAAAATTAAAATTGTTTAATTTAAATTTAAAAAATTAAAATCATACAACTTTAATATTATGAAAACTAAGAGTGCATTTAAACTATTAATTTTTTTCAGTCATGCATTAAATAATATTATGTCACTACTTATTTAGTGTTAAAAGGAAACAAAAAAAAAAAGCTAAATTTCTTAACAATTTTCGTGCTGAAAATTGAAATTTTTGTTTGAAAAGCCAACTATAGAGAAAATAGTCATAAACAAGGGTAACATCACCCACCTTCGTGATTTTGTGAGTCTGTTTACGTCCCACCTGTATTTCAAAGTTCTGACGAGAATTTTACAACATGTGTTGCTCTAAACAAAATTAAAAGGAAAAATTATAAAAAAAATATTTTTATCTATTGAATAACAAGTGAAAAGAGGTGTATATATATATATATATAAGAGGAGAAATCAAGTCATATATGTAATCAAGGGTTGCATGAACCATTATTTTTAACCACTGGATCAAACTTATTATTATAGGTCACGTTACACTCAATTCTTCAACCCGATCAAATAAACATCTTTGAAATTTTGTTTTCATTCCTCACCACCTTGACCCTCATCTCCAGCTACAAAACCCAAGACCCCCTTGCCAACTTGTTCAGGTGATGAATGTTATTGAAAACAATGAACAATTCAAAACAAAAAGCAAGCTTAGCATTTCAAAGTAATAAGAGAAAAGCCATTAGGTTCTGAACCAAAAGGGGGAAAATTAAGGAAAAAGGGAAAGATTGAAGCTTGACCTCCAAAACTCTTTGACGACAGCGAAAATGTAGATGGGTCAAATGAAGTTGTCCTATGCAGCTTATTTGAACTTGGCAAAGAAAGGTTAAAGAATTCTCAAGAAGGTGATGGTGGCAAAGGAGGGCAACTAGAGGCTTCAAAGCTGCAAACCCTTTGTTAAGGATCTCTACCTCTTCGAGATTGTCGTCGAAATCTCTCTCGTGTTAAAGACATAATTGTATGCGATAAGAGGAGGTTGTGCTTCTCCACCAAAGGTATGAGTTGTTCTTCCTATTTGTTGTTGTTTGAGATTTGTATTCCAAAATCTTTTCCCCTTCCCTTGAAACATATCAGCTTTGGCTATTAAGATATTGACGTGGTTCATGGTGAGGATATTGACGAGGCTTTGGAACGAATTTGCTTAGTTTAAGTTACGAGATTGGAGTTGCGATGACAAAGCATAATTTTGATAAAAAAAAATTAAAAAATTAAAAATAAAAAACTGCATGCAACAAGGGAATCACAACGTTAAAGCTGGGACAACGGAGCTATGATGTCAGAGTTGGGGTGGCATAATCAATGCAACAAAGATATCTATAAAAGAGAAAGGCATATGGTGTTGAGAGTGCATCATAATGATTTGAAGGTGACATTAATTTGATGGTTAAAACTTATGTTCTGTTATGAACTATATGAAGTGGTGTCTCACTATAAAAGTCGTTTACACATACACAGGTATAAAAGTAAAAATAACATTTGATAAAGAGAATAAAAAAAAACACTTAATTTAAATGCAAGATAAATGAAAAATACTAATAAATTGAAAAAATTATATCTTTGAAATAAAATAAAAATGAACAGTATAAATAATAAAAAATATTATTTGCAAGCAAAATTAAACTATTAAAAAAATAATTTTATAGCTTGATTATGTATTTTTTTTTTATCAATATAACATTAACGTGGAGTATTCATTAATTTTATTAATTATTTTTTATTAAAAATATAATTAACTCAGATATTGTTTAAGACATTAAGATCTTATTTTACTCGAATCAAGAACATAATAGTGATAAACTTCACTTTAATATTTTTTTTTCCGTGTAATAAAAATTTTAAAGTTATATTCTTTAAAAAAATAATGTAGATCAATTGATTTCAATTTATTAAAAATGTAAAAAAAATGATTGCATGAAATTAATTTGAATCGATAAGTAAAATATGATTTTAATTATAAGAAATTAAATTGGAAATGATTTTAAATTTAGACTAAGCTTAAAATAAATAATACATATATGAGTGATAATGCATTAGACTAATCTTTCTTTAAATATCTATTTAATTATTAAATATTTTTATTAACATTTAAGTGAGATTTTGTATTTTTCAATCAATCAATCAAAATTAATAAAAATAATTAACGCAAAAACTTGCCTTAAAGTTTCCTTTTTCAGAACTTCAGTTTACATGTTTAATATTTTTTTATTGTTAATTTTTTTAAACCAAGTGAACAAGGTAGATTAACTCACTTGAAATATATCTTAGCAATTGCTAAATGTATCCTTATTATTGCTGAATGTATCTTCCTTCCATTTTTTGTTGATAATTTTATTTAAATACTATTTTTATTGATTCTTTCTCTTTGTATTTTTTTTAAGACTCTTTTTACCTTTTTAAATACTACTCTTTCATTTTTGTTTAATGTCAGCTCTTCTTTCCTTTTTTTTTTTATTTTCATTCTTCAGCGATGCTCGTTGTTTCCTTCTCATTTTTTTTTAGTTGTTTGACTTTTTCTTCTCCAGTGGAATGTGAGAAGAAAAGTATAAGAAAAGATGTATAAGAATGAGAAAAAAAATTAAATATATATATATTTGATATGTTTATAGATATAAAAAATATTTATATTTATAGATATTCATAGATAAAATTCATAAATAAAATATATAATAAATAAAAGATAAATACTTAAACGAGTATCAACATATAATTTAAATAGATATATATGTTATCCTTTAATAAACAAGGCAGGAACAAATATCAAGTATCTATATGATTATTATTCATTAAATACTTGTTATATTAAAATTATTTAAATATTATTATTTAAGTAATTTTATTTGGATTTGTGAGATTAAAGTAGTGTATGTTATTAATTTTTGTTTGAACTTATAAGATTTAATTATTTTAATTTGTTAAATTTTATATAGATTTATCATATTGAAACGTTTTAAATTTAAATTTAGCCATTAAATTGAATAATCTATATTAGTATAATTATATAAAATATTTCAATAATTTTAATTTTTTATTTTAAACTTTTTTTTTAGACATTGTCATAATAAATAAAAGTTATAGTTAAACTATACTTTAAAATATTTTTAAACTAAGTTTTTATTTTTCAATAAATATTCATAGATTTTCATAAATATAAGCAGATATTGAAAAAATTACACATATCCATTTAACGGACTATTTACACTGGTATAAGATAAAGATGAGGTCAATTTTTATTTGACAGCGCATGTAGTTATTGCTCATGTTTATCCTGCTTATTTGCCATCCTTAAATATGAAGAAAAAAATACAAAGAATAAAGTTTTAATATACGAATATAAAAATAATATGGGACAAAATATATTTCTAATTCTTTGATAAAAATTGATATCAATTTCTATAAATACCGAAACTAAATATATATTTTACCTAATAATATAATTAATCAGTTTTAGCTTTAATTATTGTGTGTGAAATTCTAGAGTTTTTAAATAAAAATCACTAAATTTGTCTGTACCTTGTTATTTATTATTACATTTAGGTGCATCACAAATTCTATTGTTTTATATAGGTTAAGTTATTTTGTATGTTATTAAATTATTTGATAATTTTTAATTAGATATTTGAATTATGTTTTTAATTAGGTTTTTTGCATTTGACTTTTAATTAGATTTCTAATGAATGTAATACAAAATAAACATAAGTTAAAGGATCCAATAAAAAAAATAATTTAAAAAATAATTTAAAAATAATAAATAATTAAAAATTATTAAATTTCTATATATTAATATTTCTATCTCTGTAGATTTATAAGTTTAAAACTCAGTATTCTTTACCTGTAAATATAAGAATATTGACATGTAAACATAAAAATACTAATTTGTATAGACTTAATATTTTTTAATTAAATTCTTAAATTATTTATCATTTTTAATTTATAAATAATTTTTTTAATAAGTTTCTAAAATTATATTTATTTTTTTAATTAAGTCTTAACAGAGACCTTATTAAAAATTAATTATAAATTCAAAATTTTAGTTAAAAGATTAGTTCAAATATCTGATTAAAATTGTCAAATAATATACAAATTAATTTAACCTTTGTGTATATCCCACATATGACTTTTATGCTGCAAATAAATATATCTTTTTATTATTTTTAAAGTATATTTAGATTAAAAAAAAAGTGTGTTATTAATATTTGAAAATGGCTGCAAAACAGAAGGAAAACAAAAACCGTTGTTGTACATGTAAAACGATATTAAAATAGAAGTTATTAAGGAAAAAACAAGAAAATGATATTTAAATATAGTAATTAAAAAAATACATTTTATCGATAAAAAGATATGTTCAGCTATTGTTTGCTGTCTTTGAAATTTTATTTTGTATTCTTTTAAACAAAAAATTAAAATTTGTTGTATTTTTTCCTACTTTCTTTCTTTTTATTTTTTTAATACAATTTACATTCTTTTTCTAAATTAAGGTGAGTCAATCACACTCAATCCATTCTTCTTACAAAAATTGAATTAACTAAACTTGACTCACTTTTTAATCTAATAGTAGTGAGTCTTGGGATTAATTCACTCTGATAGCTTAAAGGATTAAGTTAGATTAATTTTTTCTTGCCACAATGCAGAGATAAATCAGGTTAGATTGGTTTACATTTAGTTTAGTCCATGGTGAATCAATCAAGTGAGCCAAGCTAATAATCACTTACCCCATATCTTATAATTGGAACTTATTAAACTATTTATAATTTATTTTCATTTCCTCTCATTTTAAAAAATATTTTAAATACAGTTTAATTATTACGAGTAACTTTATGTCTTTACGTTTGCCTTGAATTCACTTTTTATTTAGCATATTCAAATATTCTCATAAAAATAATCACTTATAGATATAATCAGCTATTAAAATGTTCTTTCTATAATTAATTTAAACACACTCTGTATCGAAAGGTATCCATCAATCTTTTTAAAACAAAATTATTAACAATAATAATAATATATTTATATTTCTAACTTTTCACATTATTTTTTTTATCATTAAAACTGTCATGATTGTTAAAAAAAAGACTAAATTAAAATTATATAGAGAGACAAAGGACTAAATTAAAAATAAAAGATAAAATTTATTAAACTAATACGTTAAATAAAAATAAGAAGTTGAATTATTTTTTAACATTTTATTTTTCTAAAGTTTTATTTAATTTTGACCCTTTATACAAGTTTAATAGACATTTATTTTTAATTTTAAAATAATATTTCTTTACTTTATGTTATTTGCTAGAAAATTTCTTATTATTAGTAATAAAAATTCTCTTATTTTATTTGACTGTTTTTAATAAACATAATTTCACCGCAATTTAATAATAATAACAATTTTATTTCTTATATATTTTATTTTTAAAATTTAATCAAATCATGCACGAAGCATGACGTAAAGTTTTATTGTAGATGGGATCGAGATCTTGGTTTTAACAATGCGTCTAAGTCCAATTATGGTAGGGAAATAATAACAAACTTAAATTAAAAAGAAATGTAATAAATTATAGCACACACCTGGCTCACGCTAGCAACGAGCACCTTCTATCTCTGTGGAACCTGTGATGATGCTTTGCCAATTGACAGTTTCTTGCAGTCTGTTTTCAGTTCCACACTTTTCATTTCCCCCAAATTGCGTTCTCTCGGGTAAGAAAGACTGATCAAAATCCCCTGACTTTTCTCGAATTTGATGCTATTACTTTTATCTCATGAAATTGAATGCACATGTTTGTTGCTCTGCTTCAATTATGTTTCCTGAATTCATTTTATTCGATTTATACAAGAAAGATAATTGTGAATTGATCCAGGGCCATACAATTCATTTCAATTGGATTAGAATATTATAGTATACACATAGAGGGGTCGTTGGTTTCTTGGTTAAGGGAGACAGAGATACTACTAGTTCTATAGCTTTCTTTAGTTTCCTTGCAAATTGCAACTGTCTCCTGCTTCTGAATGGATGGCATTGAGGATGATGCAAGGTATCCCCCTAATCCATATCGTATCATCAGTCACCACCGAGGTTATGGTTATCAGAATTCTCCATATTCCCTTCCTGTTGATACTGAATGTGCCCAAGATGATAATGATGAAAATGAAGAACAAGAGCAGTTAGAAGGGGATGATGAGGTTGGTGTTGATCAAACTAACCTTCAGCTTCCCCAAAAGGATGATGATGAAGAAGATGGCATAGATGGGAGTGGTGATGAAAATTATGAAGAGGAGGAGGAAGAGGAGTTGGAGGAGGAGGACAATAAGCAGATTAGTTATGATGCCACTAAGAGTGAAGATGAGTTAGAGTGGCACCCAAAGCAAAAGGTGAAGAGTTTGATTTCAACCTATGAACTTGCGCCTCGAGTGCCAGCACCATCAGCTGCAGTTGCAGGTCCTTCAGCACCTAGACCATCTTCTGGGGGTAGGAATTCACTTACTGACTGGACTGAGCATGAGACATTTGTTCTTCTTGATGCATGGGGTGATAGGTTTCTTCAACATGGAAGGAAGAGTCTTCGATGTGACGAATGGCAACAAGTTGCAAAAATGGTATCACAGGTTTCAAAAGTTGAAAGGACAGACACTCAATGCAGAAATCGTCTAGATACATTGAAGAAAAAATACAAGAAGGAGAAGGCTAAATTTACAGATAGAAATGGTGGTGCTTGCAAATGGGTTTATTTTAAAAGGATGGATGAGCTAATGTCTTCTCCTCCACAAAAAGCTGGTCTCTCTTGTGGTTTGGACTCAGGAGAGTATGTTTTTATAAACCCCGGAGTTTATTTGAACCATGCAAATGGGTTGGATGAAATGAGGGATAGTCATGAGAATACAGAATCTACTGGTGAAGAAGGTTGTGATGCACCTCAAGCAAAGAAAAGAAGGAAGAGAAGGGGCAGTGGTGAAGCTTCTTCCTTCAGGTTACTTGCTGATTCCATTCAGAAATTCAGCAAGATATATGAAAAGATAGAAAATAGTAAAAGGCAGCAGATGGTGGAACTGGAAAAGATGAGGATGGATTTCCATAAGGAATTGGAAACACAAAAGAGGCAGATTTTAGAGAATTTGCAGTGTGAGATTTCAAAACTAGAGCAGCGACATGACGAAGACGATGATTCTGCTGAGAATGGTACGTGAAGTTTTAGGCATCGTAGTTCCCATTGTTGTGTAAGATACAATGTAGACACTAGACAGCTAGTTGTATCATATTTGAGGCATTTTGCCCCTTCTTGCCAGCAATGTTGCATTTTACTAGAACTAGAATTAGAACCGGATAGCCCAACCATGTCATTGTTACCGTGTTCAGAATTGTGCTCAATGCCTGTCTGCTCTATTGCTTTACTTTCGAATTTCAAATTTATGAATAATGTTAGATCATAGGAATTACTTCTGACTGAATGAGTTGACATTTATTTAATTTTTGGTTTTTCTTTATAGTTAAAAAAAACTGAGATTGCTCCGTATGGGTATTTAACACGTGATTGATCCCAGTTCATTTAACAACTTTTATAGAAAATCTCATACAAATAGATTCATTCCCAATTTATTGGCAACTTTACATCAAGTTAGATGGATAATGTTTCTGCAGTTTTGGCAACCTCCGTGGGCAAACCATCTTTTACTGTAATAGTCATGTGAAAGGGGGTCAACTTCCTTTTTAATTCGAGAGTCACCAGCAATCTATTAGCTAGAGGAAGGATTCTGTATTCTGATCCATATTCAGATAATCTCAAATGGTTTTACATCTTTTTGTTATATGACATATTGACATAGGAGTCATCTTTTTGTTATATATAACATCAAATCACTCTGCCAATCCCCATAAATCGAATTCAAATTGAAAAAAAATTGTTCTTTCACTTTTTTAAGATGGAGAAGTACATTAATATATCTGGTTCAAGGTTTGACTTGAAGTAACTTTCGGACAAAAAAAAACCTTTATAAGTAACTTTAAGGCAAAGCAAAGTGTTATTATCTTAGGTCTTAAATTTTAACCTATCCAATAACATATGTCTAACCTATATTGAGATATGCATACGGATACCTTTTTAGTTGGGGGCATCATTAGGACAAGGAAAAGACATTAGACAGCTACTATCAAATGATAAAGAAGAGCAATAAATTAATTTACAACATGGACAACAGCTTTTGTCCACCGTTTCTTGAACAGATAGTGTGTGATATCTTTTAATTTGGACCAAAAAAAGTGTGATGAGAACATGACTTGCAAGAAGAATAATGTATTTGACCTATTGACACTCTAACTCATATTGTCTGTTATGAGAAAAACCCCTAAACGGAAAGTTTGTTTTCCCCTCCTCCCCAATAATAGAGAAAGAAAAGCATGTTCTGAAATATATAATTGACACGCATACTCTGAAGGACTATTTTATAGGATAGTTCAAAATACTTTTGGACTACCAGTAGTCTCAATAAGCATAACCATTATATATTTAGTAGTTTTTATTTTTTTATAAATTGTTATCCAATCCATCTGTAAATTTTGTTTTTCACCGTGGTTCCCACTACTCTCCTCAAATTAATTACCTCTGTGAGGTGTTTTCATGGATTACTCTGATTGACACAATTAGAGCAATGGTAAAGAGAAAGGACAATTTAAACTATCATCTTCTATATTCTTCATCCCTACTAATAGTGAACATAAAGGGAAAGAAATCCTAGCGTTTTAATTTGGAGTCCAAATCCAAGAGGAGGGGGTTTGACAGTTTTAAAATGTTCTCGATTAGGAAATTCAGAGTTCTACCATGTCCATAATTGTTCTCTCCCTCCCAAGTCCCACCTCAACTCTTACCTTGCTATCCCTCCACATGCCCTTCGCCATGCATGAAGCCATGTGATCATTTGGCATTGGTGCTAGCTTTAAATTGTAACAATTTCCTTCATTGGTGCTATACCTTGTTCTGGAAAATACGAAGTTGATGTTTTAGGCTTTACTAAAGGCGTCATTCAATGTCTTGAAAAAGCTCTTGCTGTTGGCAATTAAAATAAAATTGCTTTGATGAAATTTAGATGTTATAAGAAGAAAATATAAACACTCAAGAAAATTTAATTTCAAAAAAATTTGTATTGAAAGAACAATAATACACTCAAAGTTTTGGCTTTGTTAATAGTCAATTTTACAAAACACACACCACTTAAATAAAAACTCGTTGGAGTTTTTCCTCTTTTTGTTGTCTTTTTTTTGTTGTGCTTCTACAAACTAAATGCTAGCCTATTTAAACTACTAAATGTTGATAATTTTCTCCATATGCTGGCTTCTGAAAATCGTGTGTTAATTTCCTAACAACCAATATACTTGACTATTTTAACATATGCAAGCTAGCATTCTTGATTGGTTAGCTGAAAATTTTTGACTTCATAAGCGTTTGAACTAATAAGATGTAATTGTGTAACAATAACTAATCAATCAATTTGACAATTTGAAACTAGTTGCCAAGTTTATTTTCTAACATCCTCCCTTAAACTTGGCTTTATCATCCCAAGCATATTTTTTAACTTCAAGAAGAAAATTTACTTTGAGCGGCTTTGTAAAAATACCTGTTACTTGATTTTCAGAAGTGCAATACTCCACCACAATTTCTTTGTCTCTGATTAAGTCACAAGTGTAGTGAAAGCTTGATATCGATGTGTTTGTTGTGACCATGGAAGACTGAATTTTTTGTCAAATCAATTATTGATTTGTTATCACAAAATATCTTTGTTGGACAATTTTGTTGGTGTTGCAACTCACTAAATATTCTCCACAACCAAATTGCTTGAGTAGCACAATTTGTTGCTGCAATGTATTCCACATCTGTTGTTGACAAACTAACTACTTGTTGTTTCTTGGAGGACCAAAAAAATACACCTATACCAAGATGAAAAGCATAACTCGAAATACTTTTCGAGTTTTAGTTTCACCAGCCCAATCACTGTCTGTGTATCCAATTAACTCTAGTTTGTTAGAACTTGAATAAAAGATACCTTCATCAATTGTACTTTTGATATACCTCAAGATTCTCTTTGTAGCTTGTCAATGGGATTGTCTTAATGATTCCATGAACCTGTTTACGAGCCCTACTCCATAAACTATGCAAGTCTCGTTGTTGTCAAGTACCTCAAACTTCCCACTAATATTTTGAAATTTGTTGAATTAACAAGATCACCACCACTTTCTTTTCCAAGCTTCAACTTTTCTTCAACTGGTGTCAGCATTGGTTTGCAAGCCTCCATCTTGAATTTCTTCAAAACATTTATTGCATATTTCTTCTAAGAGATAAAAATCCCTTCATTTGTTTTCTTCATTTCCGTGCTTAAAAAAATGACATTAGGTCCATATCTATCATTTCAAATTGTGTGGACATGCTCTCTTTGAATTCAGCTAGCAATTTTGAAATATTTCTAATAAAGATCAAATCATCCACGTATAGACAAACAACAATGATATCTCTCCATCCTCGTTTGTTTTGACATATAAAGCATGCTTATATGGACTTCTGTGAAATTCATTGTTGATGAAGTATGTGTCAATGTGTGTGTACCAAGGTTTGGGCGCTTATTTCAATCCATATAGTGCTTTGTTCAACTTGTAGACCTTGTCTTCCTTTCCATGTTGTTGATAACCTAGTGGTTGCTCTACATAAACTTCTTCTTCAAGTACACCATTCAAGAAATCAGACTTGACATCCATTTGAAAAATCTTCCATTTATTTTGGCGGCAAGGGAAAGAATCATACATATTGTTTCCAATCTAGCAATTGGATCAAATACTTCAAAATAATTGATTCCGAATTTTTGTTTGTACCATTTTGCCAGTAATCGTGCTTTGAAACGATCTATCTCTCCATTTGGATTATACTTTGTTTTGTACACTCACTTTACACCGATTGGCTTCTTTCCTTCTAGAAGTGTTGTTAACTCCCATGTGTCACTCTTCTCAATTGCATGAATTTCTTCGTTCATTGCTTTAATCTAACAAACATCATTGGTTGCTTCCTCATATGTATTGGATCACAATTTGCAAATAAGGCATAGTAGGTAACTTCTTCCTCCCTATCCTCTAGATCATCATCTCTACTAACTTCATAATCTTGCAGGTGAGAAGGTGGATGTCGCTCCCTTTGTGGATATCCATGAGGTGGTGAATCTGATGTTGATTCATCCAATGGTTCATTAGCTTTATCTTCAAGTTCTTCATTTATGGTTACTAGTATAGGCAACAACTCTTTTTCTTTTTTTTACCAATCCTACACTCCATCTTCATCAAAAGTAACATCTCGACTGATGATTACCTTTTGGTTTTCTAGATTATAGAACTTATAGGCTTTTATTTCTTCACTGTAACCTACAAAGATGCATTTTTCTGCCTTGTCATCGAGCTTTTTCCTTAATTGATCAGGAACATATGCATAAGCAATACAACCAAAGATTTTTCAAGTGACTGAGATTTGGCTTTTGTCCATTTCATGCTTCTATGAAGTTTTATCATGAACACTTTTGACAAGACATCTATCAAGATGTAAACAACATAGGCAACTACTTTTGCCCAAAAACTCTTGGGTAATTTCTTGCAATGCAACATGCTTCTCATCATATCCATAATTGTTATGTTATTTCTTTATGTCACTCTGTTTTGTTGAGGAGTGTATTTGACAGTCATTTGATGCTTAATACCATGTTTCCTCAAGAAATCATCACAAACAATATACTTTGTTCCCCTATCATTTCTCAAGGTTTTTAGAGTATAATCACCTTGCCTTTCAACATACACCATAAAACTTAAGTGTATCACAAGCATTAGATTTATTTTTCAGAAAATACACCCATGTCTTCCAACTAAAGTCATCAATGAAGTAATAAAATATTTATTATCTCCATTAGGTGGAATTTCCACATAGCATAAATCAGAGTGCACTAACTCAAGTGGTTTTGTAGCTCTCCAAGCACATCCTTTAGGAAAAGGATCTCGATGCTTTTTCCCCACTACACAAACTTCACATAGTTGATCAGGAGCTTAGATAACAGGCAAGCCAGTAACCTATTATTTATTTGCAAGAAATTTGATGCTTTCAAAGTTGAAATGTCCAAACCGCATATGCCAAAGCCAATTATCATCAACAACTACAACTTTGCAGCATAAATCAATATCATACTTGATGTTCATTGGAAATAGACAATTCCTTGACATGTTTGTCTTTGCTATTAGTATTATCTTTGCATCATTTATGGTGCAATTTTTTTTGTTGAATTTTTATCATAGCCCTTTTCTGCAAGTTGTTCCACACTTAAGAGATTCTGACATATACCAGGTGTATAAAATACATCAAAAATATAATTCAAAGATCCATCCTTTAATCTAATGGTAATCTTTCCTTTCCCCAAGACTTCAAGTTTTGAATTGTGTCACCAAGCTTGACTAAAGCGTGGTAACTTTCATCTAAGCCAAAAAAATAGTTCTTTTTTACCACTTAGATTATTACTACACCATGTATCTAAAAGCCACTGATTGTCATTTTTGTCAATTATTGGTTATAAGCACCATCTTCATACCTTCTTCACTTTCTGCAACTCGAGCATGACTTTCTCTAATGTTTAATGCTTTAGCATGAAATTCTCGACTATAGTGACCATACTTATTACAATTATTGCACTAAATATGAGATTTGCATTTAAATTGAAAATGTTCATACTTTTGACATTTGTGACATTGAATATTAGATTTATTTTGAAATGAGTCATTACCATATGTGCCTTGACTTGAGTCAAATTGAGTATTCCTCCCTCTTCCTTTGAAATCCTAACCTTTTTTATGGTGATTCGTCCTTATTTGCATAGGTCCCTCGTTTCTCATATATGTTTGAGCTTTTAATACTTGCTCAATTGTCCCACTTGACCTTTCGTTCATCTGCATCTCACATGACTCTAAAGATGCTTGCAGATCATTTAGAGTCATTGTGTTGAGATCTTTAGCTTCTTCAATAGTTGCCACCATGTAATCAAAACGAGTTGACAACGTATGCATAATTTTCTCCATGATTTCATTCTCCATTATTTTGTCACCATTATTTTTCATCTCATTGACGAGTTTGTCCACTCATGAGAAATAATCACGAATGCTTTCATCTTTTCCTTGCTCCATTAGCTCGAATTGACGTTTTAAGCCTTGCAACCTCATCTATTTGACTGAGTCAGCACCTTCATATGTTTTGAGCAAAATTTCTCATGTCTCCTTTGTTGTTTTAGTGTGAAATTTTTTTTTCAAGAACAGACAACTCCACAAATTGACAAATAAAAAAGAAAGTTTTTCCATTAAGTAGACGATTTTTATCTACTTCTTGTGTATCAACTTTTCCTTTATCTCCTTCAATTGGTTTGGCAAAACCATTTTTGATAATTTCACCATAATCACTTATTTTTAAACATAATTTCATCAGGCATTTCCACATGACAAAATTTGATCTATCATCAAACTTGAAGATAGTTGTTTGAATTTGACTTGCTCTTATGCTTGAATTTGCTATCATTTTAATATAACCTTGCTCTTATACCAGATATTGACAATCAAAATAAAATTATCTTGTTAAAATTTAGATACTATGAGAAGAAAATATAAATACTCAAGAAAATTTAATCTCAAAAAAATATTTGTATTGAAAGAACAATAATACGCTCAAAATTTTGCTTTGTTAATAGTCAATTTTACAAAACACACACTACTTAAATAAAAACTTGTTGGAATTTTTCTTCTTTTTTTTGTTGTGCTTCTACAAACTAAATGCTAGCTTATTTATACTACTAAATGTTGATAATATTCTCCATATGTTGACAACTGAAAACCATGACTATTTTAACATATGCAAGCTAGGATTCTTGATTGATTATCGGAAAACTTTTGTTTATTTTCTAACACTTGCTTTTCTTATTATTGTTGATATAGTTTAATTGAATATTTAGACTACAAAAATTGTTAATTCAGTTAATCGCTATTTATCTTCTCATAATTATAGACTAAGCAAGCATAGATGTTTCAACACCTTGAATTCCTAATGTGCTGAACAAATGTCTATCTTTTGCTATCTTTCTATTACTCATGAAACCTTCGATTCAACTTTGCTCACGTGCTTTTCTCATCCTTTGTGGAGGAAAGACCACAATGCAATTTTATAAAAGTTTAACTCCTTACATATAAATTTTTAAAAACTTCAAAAAATTAAACTGTTAATTTTATTGAACCACTGATGATCCAAAAAATACAAATACAACCATGTCTGCAGTATTGTGCAAAAACCATTTTCCCAAAGTTATTTGGTAAAACATTAAACACGATGAGGATCTGAGTCAGAATATGACTCGAATATGTACATGTTCCTATTTTTAGGGCAAAGAATATAATAAGTAAAAATAAATATTGATAAACGAAACAAATACTGTCTCGTTGCATATTTCTAAGCTATAAATGAGTTCAATACTCTGCAATCGTAATTGTATTAATGTGCCAAATCGACTGCATGCCACCTCAACATTAGAATTTTCCTCAATGGCTCAATATCAAAATAAACCAAATATGATGTAAAAGCTGAGATAAACGCTGTGTATCACTCATCGTTCACTTTCAACATAATCCCCACAGTCGCTTTACTTGTGTCCGCTCTTTATGTGGCAAAAACAGAGGAAAATGGTAATGATAGTTGCATGACAGCATGGGTAAGGGTAGACATTGTGCAAATTTTGAGCTAATAAAAAGTTAAGCAAAGTTTTGTTGTTCTTCAATTAACCATAAAATAGCATGCATAAATAATCTGTTTCTATCTGTATCATTACTCAAACTAAAAATGTGTAAATAATCAGTATGTATCATTGCTCAAAATAAAGAGTTGTACCATTCAAACTACAACTTCCATGCAACATTTTTTTTTTCTGATTCTTTTCATATTATTCATCTTATATTTGTTTCTCCACCTTCTTACACCTTGCTCACGATTGTAAAAATTTGCAAGGCATTGTTGTGAAAATATAATTTCTAAAATAAAAACAAACTCACAACATAGCTTAAGGGCTGGGTGATTAGTTAATATCACCATTTCCTTATTCAGATTGAGATCTACTACATTTTACAAGGTTTCTAAACAATAATATATGGAGCATTTTTAATATTTAGTTTTTGAAACATACTATACAGAAAGTTGGTTTTTTTCAAAAGTTGTTGCTAAAATTTAGCTTAAAAAATTCAACGTATTGATTAATAAGCAATGGCAGTCACTCGAAAAAGTAAAACCAGATTGCTCTCATGACTCTACCATTTTACAATCATCAACCTTACCGACTGCCTCAAGTACTGAAGAGTAGGTGATGAGGTCATACTGGAATCCTTTTGAACTCATTTCTTGCATAAGTTTTGCAGCCTCTTCTAACAGACCTGCTCGGCTAAGACAGCCAAGAATGGTGTTGTAAGAAACAGCATCTGGCTTAATACTAGAGTTCTTCATTTTTGTAAACATTTCTAAAGCACACTTTGGGCCACCTGTCCTAGCCAAGCCGTTTAGGATAATATTATGAGAATTTATATCAGGGGTGCAACCATTATCTTCCATAGTTCTAAGCAAGGATAAAGCTTCATCCACCCTTTCTGCCCTTACCATTCCGGTCATGAGAGCATTATAAGCATAAACATCAGGGGTGCATCCAAGTTTTTTCATCTCATTAAACAGATTGATAGCTTCGTTGAGTCGCCCACATTTTCCAAAATGCTTAATCATTACAGCATACACACGAGCACTTGAACCTCCACAGTTCTCTTTCAATTCCTGGAATAGCTCATTTGCAACATCATAGCGTTTTGCTACTCCAAGGGTATTGATCAAGCTGCAGTAGGCAGCAGGACAAGGTGGAAAGCCTTTTTCATCCATCTCTTCAAGAAGCAACAAGGCTTTCTCAACTCGATTTGTTTTGCAGAAACCATCAATGAGAATTGAATAAGTAAATGAGCTGGGGACTATTCCATCTTTTTTCATCCTCTCAAACCATGAGGAAGCTTCAGAAGTGGGAGCCTTGACCTCAAATAAAGATTTGATAATAGTATTATATGTCACAACATTAGGTGCACAATTCAGCAATTTCATTTCATCAAAAAGCTTTATAGCATCTCTTAAACGATCTGATCTTCCCAAAATGTTAATCAAATTATTCATCAGAACAACATCAGGTTTACAACCATCCTTCAGCATATTCTTGTATGTCATGTATGCTTCTTCAATCCTACCAGATTTCCCCAGCCCCCTTATCAATTCTGTATAAGTGAAGACAGTTGGGATACACTGCCGCACTCTCATTTCCTTGACTAGGCCCAAAGCTTCTTCAACCCTACCCAACTTAAAGTATATTCCCATTAAGGTTGTATAAATTTTAGCAGTGGGCTGCAATCCATTCTCCTTCATCTCATCAAATAATCTAATGGCCGAGTCACCACGATTCAGCTTTGCAAATGTTGATATAAGTGCACTATATGTAACAGTGTCAGGGAAACAATACCCTTCACTGCACATTTCATTATACAGCTCATGGACCTTTTCATGATGCCCTTCTTGCATCAGCATCAAGATGACAGAGTTATAAGTGCTCCCCGTGGGTCTGCACTTGCGACCCTTGACCTGGTAAAACACAGATAATGCCCTGTTAACCATCTTAGCCTTACCCAAGATCTTCACAATTTCAGACAATTCAACAGGACCCATTGCACATGAACCTTTAACCATATCTTGTATCGTCTTCCACACTTCACCAAACATCCTGTGTTCATCCAAGCAGCGAATCAAGGCCATATAAGTGGTTGAATCATGTTCAAAATTCCTCCTTTTTCCGACCCACTTAAAAAACTGAATCTTAACACTGACCTCAACATCTATCTTAAGAATCTCACGAACCAAGCGAGCATCAACCTTCAGCTTCAGCACTTCCAAGGCCTTTTCTGCATCAGGTCCCCATTTAAATATTTTCAAAATCCTAATGAACCTCTCATCCAATGTCCGAGAATAAGGGTCCTTCCTCAACACATATCCTCCTTTCATGGGAATGTTAGGGCGGTTTCCTTCATGGGAATTAGGCAAGCGAAACATTTGGACAATTTCATTTTCTGCTAGTTTAAATTAAACCACACAAAATCACAAATTCAGGTGTCACTTCATATACAAATACAAATAAAAAAATAAAAGCAACGAAAAGACAAGAAACAACATTAATGTTGAGTGAGTGAGTAGAACCTGTTTGTTTTAATCTCTGAGAGAAAGGAGGAAAAGTTGATATCCTCCTCCTCGTTGTAGCAATGGATCCAGCAAGCATTGTTGGAATCGCCTCGAGCTTTGTGCTACACCAAAAACGTGCTTACCAACTGAACGTAACCATTTTTTTTTCTTTCTCTCATTTTATTTTATGCGGCTATGAACTGCAAAAAGGTACTTCGAAATTCAAACGATTGGATTCACTGTCCATATATGAACATGATGTGGTAAATTTCCAACCCCACGACCACGAATCAAAACCTATTTATTAATCGTATTCGTAGTTTTCACTTTTCACACACTTTTCACAATTTAACACTGCGACGCGACCAAACAAAATAGCCGAAAGCCAAAGAACAAGTACAAATTAACTGGGCTTCTGGCCTGGGCTCCTTTATATCATTTATGAAATGAATAATAACTACTTATTATTATAAATTTTAGTGATTTTAATTTTCTTTTTCCACCGACTGATCATGACTTCATATCAAGTAGTATTTATTTTTTCTTTTATTTATTTTAAATATTATCATCTTAATTAATTAATTAATTTTAATTTTTAATTTTTAAGTTTTGATATATCATATATCAAATTAGTAAACAATTTTTTTCTTATTTAAATGTTTTTTATAATTTTCTATTCAATTTTTAAAAAAAAAAATCACTTTAATTTATTTTATGTGCTTTCTTTTATTTATCATAAATATATACAATAAAAGACAAATTTACTTTAGGCGTAGTTGAATGATAATGAAGATACCTCTTCAAGGAAATATTCAAACTATGTTTTGTTACTGTTTAGGAGACTAACTCCTTATTAGACACGTTCTCATTTAATTTACTTTCATCTAACAATGAAAACATAACATGCTTGCTTTCACTATTATTTTAATATTAGTGATGTTTGTAGCTTTCATATATTTTTATTTAAAATTTAAAATTATATCTAATCCAAAAGCTCGCTAGGCATTCTTTGATTCTTTAGCAATGTTCCTTGATAGGAAAAGTAAACGCATGAATGAAAAGGGTAAATAAATACTAAATTAAAAATAAAATGTGTTATTTGTACAATTTATATAATTTATATAATAATTTTTTATATTATTTATTTCATGTTATAATTATAAAAAGAGACAAATACAAAATTAATAATATAAATGATTATGTAATATTATATTTTTAAAATATATACAAATATCATGTTATATTAACAAAAATAAATCTAGATATTAATAAGACATTAATAAAACATTGTATAAATTCAATATTTTATATTAAATTTAAGATAACTATTAACCTAGGTCTTAAAGGCACCGTTCAAAAAAAATTAAATTTTTTTTATTAAATGTATAAAAATACATTTTAAACAAAAATATATTTTGTTATAATTTTAAATTACATTATCATAATTTTTAATAATTTTTTCTTTTTTAATTCTTTAACCACTTTCTTAATATACAAGTTAAGAAGATACTTAACTTAATTATATATGAAAGAGTGGAGGAAATATGATATTGACATGTATTTAATAACAAAATTCTTTTAAGCATCTCTCCTCTTCTCAAGGCGAAAAGGCATCTTGTACATCCGTAATAAAACTATTTTTACTAATACCAAAAACAAAAATTTTACCAGTCTAAATTCAAATTTGTTGAACCAAATTGTGTTAAAATGCAATGTAATATGCTAAACCCAATGCTTCTAGAATTTAACGGATTTTTCAGCATTATGGAAGAAACCTGAATCACCCGCCATCACACACCAACTGTTACAGAAAACGTGCAACATTCTGTTGAATCAGCCACCGTACCTTAGGGCTTTGGTGGCTTGGCCTCTAAACCCCATCACAGAAAGAAATGAAAGATAATAATATGGCCACGCAAAAGGAAAATCGGAGAATTTAACTCAAATGAAAACAGGCATTGTAATTCCACTTATAGAAAATGGTACACATAATCTAAAAACCTAGTAGAGAACGTAAATTTGACCAAAAAAAAATCCGGATCCCAAAGACCATAATAATTCACCATTTACCAATTTTTCCAGGCACAATTAAAATTGTTATACAAAACGTGAGACCAGGCAAAATCAACAACAAAAATTAAGCAGAGCGTGTGTTCTCTGATTTGTCAGTCTCCATTGGTTCAGCAGATGCTGGTGGTGGGGCTGGATTAGCATTGTCCCCAGCATTTTCGTTAGTGCTGCCATTAGGATTCTCCTGAGGTGGTGGTGGTTGTTGCTGCTGCTGTGGCTGCTCACCACCCTGAGGAGGTGGGGTAGCTGGTGCTTCTGGAGTCGCTGGCTTGGGTGGTGGTGGTTTGGGTTTCGTCATAATTGGCTTACAGAACCTATTATTGAAATAGATGCAACAATGAGCAAGGTTAAGAAACGAGCTACAGAAAGTGCAACTTAAATCTAAAGAACAAAAATCAAATACCTGTCAACAGCTTCAGCTTTCTTTCTTATGTCAGCAGACAAAAGTACGGGAGTGGCATATTTTGGAAGCGAGTCTTGTTGCTGTTTTTTTTCCCTGAGCCAGCTCTCAGCTTCCACACATTCATTTAAGACCTGCAAACAAATAAATTGGAAAACGATTTCAGCTAAATGGCAACTAGGAAAAAAATGAGTTAGTGAACCGAGCAGCAAACAATTACCTTTTGTTTCTCATTGATGTCGATGTGATCATATTTTGGATCATTTGACATTGCCACTTCTCTATAACTATTTATACAATAGACAAGTTGATCAATTACTGTACCCCTCTCCATGTATTCTTTGTAACGCTCTTCAATTGGATCACCTTGCTGCAATCACGTAAATATCAATTAAGAATGCAAAAACTAAAACACACAAATGTACGTTTTCACACCACATTCATGCATAATAATACAAAAAAACAACAGAAGGTGCCTCTCTAATCTTCCCATCTTTGAAAAGTTTTACGCTCTGACAGGGATAAAAGTATTCTCTAAAACAACCAGGCCGTATCATACCAGATCAGCTAGGGTCAGGTTTTCTAATCCCTATAATTTCTTACTTTCTTGAGCTCTTCTAGCTTGGCAATGTATACGCCTTTAGTTTCATCTTCGCCATCCTCATATAGCCAGTCTTCCACCTCCTGAAGTTTAGCAGTAAATGCTTCTCTCTCTGAGTCGATGATAAACTCTTGGTATTTATCATTAAGCTGAAATGATAACAAGAAATTAGTTTTATTAATAATCAAATATTCGACTTCAAATAAATAGAAAACCATGACAATCCTCACCTTGTTTCTCATGTCATAAACATAAGCCTCAACAGCATTTTTCTTGTCTTTTGTTTCCTCCATCACTCGATCTTGCAAAGCCATTTCAAACTCCTTCTCTACAGCTTTCTGGACATCCGCAGCTGCCATTGCTCCATAAACTAACTCTACCACAGGAATGTTTATTTTCTTAACTTTTTTCTTTGGAGCCTCAACCTGTTATACGTAAAGCCGGTCAAATTACAAACTATCAACAGACCATGTTTGACAACTTAATGCACAACATCCAACAAGCATATAATATTACAAACAATCATATCTCACAATATATTTATAGCAAGGGGAGGTCTTAGATAACCGTTGATTTTTTTTTTTCTTGTTTTCAAAATTAATTTTACCATGACAAAAAATGGAGACAAGAAACAACCATGAAGACAAGAAGGAATTTGTGTAATTATAAAATAAGAATTAAAAAGTATTAATTAAATCCATATTTGTAAAACTCAAACACAATGAAATACCACAATAAATCTAACCAAAGAGGCTAGATTTACAACTAATGTTTAAACAAATTAAGTTGTCATCTTAGTCATCAAAATCTACTAGTTATAATTCATTTAAGATCTTATAAACCCCTGACTCCAATCACAATCACCTAGCAATAGCATCTTATTGATGTGTACACTATTTGTAAAATATAGACAGAAAGCCACTAAATATCATAACAATCTCTATGTACCAAAAATAGAAAAATCATATCTAAAAATTGAACAATGACACAAAAGCATTTGAATCATACACTTCAATTTTCCTTTCACCATTTACCTTGGTATCAGTATCCATTTGCACAGGCTTATCTCCTGCCTCAGGGGTACCATTTTCAGCTCCAGGGGCATCAGTAGTGGGCTTGGCATTAGCATCTTGCATGTTAACATCATTGTCATTGGTGCTAGGAGGTGCAGCAGCATCAGCAGGAGTGTCATCAGTTTCCATCTTGGTATTTTCTCCTGCTGAATCTTTGGATACTGGAACCTCAATTTCTTCCTCTTCCAAGAGCTTCAGCAAAAAAAAAAAAAAAAACAAAGTAATTAGAAACAGAGGCCGTTTAGTTTACTTCCATAATAACCTCAAAAGATAAGTGTAGCAGAGAAATAACAAACACAATCACCAAGTCTAGAGAGACTTACAGTTGCAGATTCAACAGATACAATTCCATGAAGATTCAACCGAACTTTCACTTTAACTTTTGCTTTTTCATTTTTTGTCGATTGGAAAGGGCCAATCTGCATACATTTTACGTGCACTTGAGTCAAATGACTGCCAAAAGAATGTGTAGTGTGTGTGCATGTGTAAACAAAAACTTAAAAACTGACTTACAGTATATGTACTGATCTTTGCAGGTGTTTGCAAACCACTCACATCATCATATTGAACATCAATAGAAAAGGTTCCTGACCTGTAGATGGTCAGTGCCTTGACACTTGGCATGGGATTTCCCTTGGGGAAAACAAGGGTACTTTGTTTATCCAGTCCACTCTCCTGTGCATCAGAACTTGAACCTTTCCAGGAGAGAGAAATTGAGAAAGGAAAGCTTTCATTGACCTTCATATCAAGGAACAAAAGATCAAGATTATATAAAATATAATACTAACAAATGTATGAGCAATTCACATTTCACCACAACAAAATAGTAATTAACAAGCACAATTTACAATGAAATTCAAAATCCCTAAATAATCTAAAGCAAAGGAAAATACCAGAGACGCCTAATTCAAACTTCAAAATACATAACATTTACCCAAAAAAGAACAAAACAAATGCTGAAGTTCATGATTCCTAAAGATCTGAACAGTTTTATATTGAATAATTTTAAAACATTGCGGAGGGCTGTTTGAACCAGAGAAGAATACAGTGGGAAAAAAATTTACCTGAAACTCCCGTACTTTAAAAGTTGGACTGAGAATTGCACACTGCAATGCACAACCCCTGGCAACACACTCACTGGCATTCATTGTCCGCCTCGGCTCCTTTTTGAAGAACTCTGTCAATATTTTGTTTACAGCTGGTACACGAGATCCAGAACCAACCACCTCAACCATGTGTACATTCTCAACTGTAAGACCTGCCTCTGCAAGTGCCTTCTCCAAAGGTCCTTTTACTCGTTCCAAAATTGGAAGACTTAGTTGTTCAAATTCATCACGCTTGATAAAGCCTCTTACGTCCTTCTCGTCCATTAGGCACTCAATGTTCAAAGGTGCCTCAGGATTAGCACTAAGCACCTTCTTCAACTTCTCACAAGCAGCTCGCAACCTTAGACAAGCCCTGGCATTTTGGAATACATCAATCTTGTACTCCTCCTTAAACTTTGCAGCAAAATGATTGAACAGAACCTCGTCAAAGTCCCTCCCACCTAGGGACCTATCATATGATTGGGACAACACTTTTAGCTGTCCCTTTTTAAATCCAGCAATGCACACTTGCATGCTAGCATGTCCAACATCAACAAAGGCAACATTCAGCTGATCATTTTCAGGAAGATCAGTCTTGTATATTCCATAGGCCAATGCTGTTGCTGTTGTTTCATGAAACAGGCGAAGTGGATGCAAACCTGCAATAGTGGCAGCATCCAAGACTGCCCTCCTCTGAAGATCAGTAAAATAAAGTGGAATTCCAATGCAGCAATCGACAACAGCAGCATTCAAATTTTTCTCAGCTATTTCTTTAAGGTTTGATAACATCATTCCAAATACTTGGGTAGGCGTAAATGCTCTAGCTTCACCCAAGTACCGTACATGAATTAATGGATATCCATCAGGTCCTTCGGTGACAGCAAAAGGGAAAGTCTTCAGATCTCGCTGCAATTCCGGATCAGCAAATTGTCTACCGATTACCCTCTTTATCTGTGAGATCGAATTCTTTGGGTTCATCATAGTAGAAGCAGCCCCAGCTGTCCCAAGGAACCGCTGTTTGTCGCCAAAGCATACAATTGCAGGTGTTTCACGCTTGGACTCATCATTGAGCACAACATCAATCCCCCTTTGTCTTGCAACAGCAACAATGCAGCTCTCGTTACCAAAATCAAAACCGACCACGCTCATTTTTGCTTGATCTCTCAGCCAAAAAAGAATATCTAAAAATGGAAAATTAAACAAGTCCCGTGTCACATTTACATATGCACATAGATTATAATTTGCTAGCAATGAAATAAAAAAATGACTTAAAAATAAAGAACATGTATTGTTGACAACGCCAAGGATACCAGGTCATGTATTGTTGCGGCTTAAGAGCATGCAGCTATCAAATAAAACAGTTATTCAAATAAATTCAACCGTAATAGCATAACATTCATTTAGTAACAAAAGCACAAGCACCTGAAAACTAAATCTAAACATTTTCTCTCGATCTAAAACGAAGCGCTGTAAAGTCCATCTGCATCCAGCAACAGAATCTACGTGTGCAGAACAAATCATCCAATCCTTTTCATCTAAATTGTATTTTAGCTTGCCCAAATAGAAGCACGAAATAAACTAAAAATCTGAATATAACAAAGGCTTGCTATTAATCGCGAGAGGATGAAAGAATTCTAGAGAAAATGCATGAATATAACGACGAGAACACGCAGATCTACAGTGAGAGGAAACAAAAAGAAGAAAAATCTAAGAGAATAAGAAGTAGGGTTTACCAGGCGAAGCGATCGAAGAAAGAGGAAAGGGTTTTGAGAGGTTCTGGAACAATCTTAAAAAGATTCAAAAACCGCAGCAAAGGAGAGGAGACGGTCCTTAATAAAGGGCTGGACTCGAGTTTGCTCTGCTTTGCCTGGGGGCTGCTGTGGAATTTTGGGTTTCTGATTTTTATTTTAATTGTATTTTTGACCTTTCCAAATGTTAAATTACCAGTTTTGAACGGAAATAAAAGACGTGCTCCATTTGTTCCAGAGATGTCTGGAGGATCCCCCAACTTCTAGAAACATCTACCACTTCTTCACTCCTAACACTCTTTTCTTTCTCGTTACTTCCAGTTTTTTCTTTTTAGGTTTCTTTAACCCGAAAACTTGGGCTTGTTTACGGGCCTTTGTTAGAAAACAAGTTGTCTCTCTCTTCTTCTTTTTTTTTTCATATTGGTGGGGGTTAAATATTTTTTTTATAAAAGTTAAATATGTTTTTAATATTTTAAAAATAGGATATTCTCAATTTTATTATTTTAAAATTATTTCTTTGATTTTAATAATTTAAAAATATTTTTTAATCATCATTATT
>JAMLFT010002512.1:0-25223 GCA_026544285.1 Pachyrhizus erosus | reverse complement strand
AGTAAATATATAATAAATAAAATAATTAATAATGTATAAAAAATTAGTATATTTATAAATTTATATAATAATATATTAATAAAATTAATATGGAGACATCAAACACAATTCATAAAAAAATACTATAAAGAGTGTAAATATAATCACAAGTCTCTTTTCGTTAATAGTGTCAATGACGTCTGAAAGAGAAGTACATGATGTTATATATTGAAAACAAGTAAAAGTTATTTGTAAAGTCAAATAACAAAAAAAATATTAGGTGTAATTAGATAAAAACATAAGAGGTACAAGTATAATTTATTTTTAAAATTATAAAATATCTAATTAATTAAAACATTAACAAAAATATGTGAGAATAATATGCATCTTTTAATAAGAAAGAGTATACTAAAATTAAGAAATAAAGTCACTCTCAAATTATATATTTTAGTTTAGTTTATAAAAACTACATTTTAAAAATAAATAGTTAAGGTGTAAAAATAAATAGAAAAATTTAACAAAAAATTATAATTATAAAAAAATTAATTTATTTTTTCTAAAAATTTAAAAAATAATTTTATTAAAAAAAAGTTAATTATTAATATAAACTTAACAAGATTCAATTATTTTCAATATCATTCGTAATGGATGAGAGGTCATTAACTAAAGTAAGAAATAAAAAAATTAAAAAGATTTTTGAAATATTGCTAAGTTTATAAGATTTATCTTGAAGATAAAGAAAATAAAATAAAAAATTATGCCACATTAATTACCTGTCTTACTGTGTAAAGAAATTTTTTATTAAAAATAATAATAAATTTAAATAATTGTATAATCATAAATAGTGGTTTATGTTTTATTATGATATAAATATTAATTTATGAGTGATGATAATAATTTTTTTCCTAAGTAAAACCATCATTTTAAAGAATATGCGTAAGAAAATAAAACATTGTAATAATTGTATGATTTAATGTATTTTACATTTAAATGTTTTATTATGATACAACTATTAGTTATGACTGGCAATGATTTTTGTCAATGTAAACCATCTTTTTAACAGAGAAAGTGCATGTGTTTAAATTCTTGTTAAATACAAGAATGGTTATTGAAATACGTTCACGGAAGAAATAGTATTATTTTTTAAACAAATTGTGTAAGTCTTTTAAATTTCAATTAGCTCATATGTACGGACTTGCTTTTCTTGTGGCTTTATTTTTTTCATTTTCCAACTTGTAGTATACATTTGTTAGGATGAAATTTGAAATTTATTAAGCAACTGTGTACAAGAGAGCATGTGATACATGAAAAATACTAAAACAGTTAAAGATGTGTTATTTTAGATTGGTCTCGCAAACAATAAAATCTCAATTATAACGGATCAAAATATACCAATATTTATACAATTATTTAAAGCATTTCATTTTTATTAGGTGCATCCTATAATTAAAAAATAATATCTAAATAAATGTAAATGTTTTTACTTCCAATACTTCAACGCTTTCTCTTCGGTAACCCAAACACCTCATTGTCTTCTTTTACTTTGATGCGTTGTGCACTTCAATCTCATAGTTGTGTTGTAGTGTCATCTCCAACCATTTTAAAGGTAATTGTCATAGTTCTCATAATCCTGCATCTTCCAAACTTGTGAATGTCCCTTGATTGATTTTTCCTTGCATCATCCAAGGTGTAGTGTCTAAAGTTGTGCCTTTTTCGTAACATCTAATACAAATTAAGAAATTCATAAAATATGTACACATTGCTCAATCTGTAATTATATTTTAAGACATTAGACATTTTGTAAGTTTTATAATACAATTATGAATTAAACATTTGTAATAATATATATATTACGAATTGTTTTATTTGTAATTGTATTAGAAACCTTATATATTCATGATCTGTAAGTCTTCTAATAAAATTATGAACTGAGCAATCCATAACGTATATGTTATTATGAATTGCTTAATTTGTAATTGTATTAAAAGACTTATGGATCAATCATTCCATAATTCTTCTAATACAATTATGGATAAAGTAATTCGTAATAGCATATGCATTATAGATTGCATAGTTTTTAGTTATATTAGAAGAATTATGAATTAATTATTTTGTAAGTTTTCTTATACAATTAGGAATTGAGCAATCTATAATATAATGGTTTATATAGTACTTCATTTGTAATTATGTAACACAAAAAGAAAATTACCATTAAATAATATCCTTATCATCTACGAAGAAAGCATAATACCAAAAAAATCTCAATGACACCTTCTAAACCTCAATGGAGGCATAAAAGGAGGAGAACGAGGAGGAAGAACAACGACACAACCACAATGGTTACAGGGAGTCATAGTTAAGAATAAAAGGGTGCAAAGGATTAGAGATGTGAATGAAGGAGGGAGAAAGGTTAGATAGTTAGAATAAATAAGGATATCTAAAAAAATTTAAAAATTATAGGATGCACCTAATAAAAAAAATAAGGTGCATTAAATGATTGCTCAATATTTATCTCTATTTGACAGAAATTCATTTCCACCCATATGTTGAGCTGGGTCAACCTAAACAAAAAACTCACATGTGGTACGTTAAAGACCTTGACTAATAACAATTATCGGTCATTATGACTTCCCACCTAGCAGTGTTAAGGGTGACAAAAAAAAATAAGTTTTACTAAAGTTTTAAAAGTCAGATCAAATTGAACTTAAAATAAATTGAATAGCTTATCATAAAACTTAATCCAACCATTATTTGGGTCCAATTTTAAAAAACTAAATTGCTCTTAGAATAGTTCGGTACACTATTGAACTAAATTGCTTTATGAAAGTTTAGTGTAATGCCCTAAAAATTCTACAGTTAAAGAAATAAAAACATCTACATAAAAATAAATGTGTAAAAGACAAGCAATAGATTATTGATGTTAAATAAAAATGTATATATACATATATACATATGTGTGTGTGTATGGAATATAACTAAATTCAAAGGAAGAATTTTAATTAGTCACATTAGAAAAATAAATTATATTGTAAAATTATATGTAACAAGTTTCTATAAAAATCTTAGTTAAACATAAAAACTTAATTTATACTACTCAAACATAATTTGCATTGTGTCAAACAAATGAATAGATAAAAGGATTAATTATCAATTCCCTGCGACAATTAACCAATCAAACAAGATTAACACATTATTTGCTATATATGAAAAAGGCAAGATAACTATTTAAAATAACTTTACTTTGGCAGCTATTGGCTAGTTGTAGCAGCCCCTAATACCCAACAAAAGCTACTTTTGCTTCTATGAACCATTGAGCAATGTAAACACTAACATCCAAAGGACCAAAAAAGCACTAAATGAGTCTATAAAAGCTAACAAGCAAAGTAGAACATAACATTTGTTCTATTTTGCTGCAACTGGCCATGAGTTATAAAAGGAGCAAGGGAAAGTGGTACATTTGACATCCCAAGTGTAACATCCCAGATAGTCAATGTCTCAATGCCACACTCTACGACATTTCACATGATAATATTTCACTTAACTTCCAAATTGGTCAGAACCCTTCATCAAGGATAAGCCTTTGTAGGTAGCTTATTCCAAGACATTGACAACCATCATTGATACCACTTGTATACCGTTCAAGTTCTTTCAAGATAAATGGTTGTCTTCAAAAACCAGCACAAGACTTTCTAGTGTGTTTTGTACTCACTCACACACTTTCTATGAAACTTCTTAGGTGATCATTCATCTGATAATTGTTCCAAGTTAAGCATGCTTAACTATGAAGTTCTTAAGTATTGGGCTATCGAAAAATAGATGCATCTTGTTAGTGTAGGTGGTACCAACTAACCCCTTCAAGTTAACCTCAAATGTATATCCTCACACCTACACAACCTCTAAATCTCTTTTTTTCAGGTGTGTATTTGATTCATTCATATATCTCTTTTGTTTGAAGCTTGTTAGGACTCGTTGCTTGTTCGTACCTCACCTCTTTTGCACTGGTCATCATTCTTTACCCTAGTTAATGCCCCAATATGTTACATACCCTCAAGCTTCCCCCTAGTTTTTTCCTCAAACCATACCATACAAGAGAGAGACTTTCTCCAATACCATTTGCAACATCCATTATAGTCGATGTCTTGAAGGCTCACACTTTATGACACTTAACACGATGACATTCACTCATCTTCCACATTGGTTAAAACTTTTCATTGGTTAGAACCATTTGTAGGTAGCCCTTTCCAAGACATCAACAATCATCTCTGATACTACCTTTAATATTGTTCAAGTGCTTTCAAGATCAATGACTATCTTCACAAACCAATACAAGACTTTTTAGTGTGATTTGTCTTTACTCATAGACTTTTTATGAAACTTCCTAAGAGGTCATTCATTCCATTATTACTCCTAGTTAATCACACGTAATTGTGCAATTCTTAAGTGATGGGTTATCGAAAAATATATGTATCTTGTTAGTATAGGTAGACCAATTAATTCCTTTAAGACAACCTCAACTCTACATTCTGACACCTACATAGCCTCTAGATCCCTTATTTCAAGTGTGTATTCTATTCATTCATATATACCTCTTGTTGGAAGCTTGCTAGGAGTAGCTCATTGTTCATGTTTTATCTCTTTTGCACTAGTGATCACTCCTTTCTCTCATCAGTGCCCCAGAATGTTATATGTCCACCAGCTTCCACTGGATCGTCCTAAAAGGACACTATTGAAACTAGGAAATAAAACATATAAACATAATATCTTTACATTTAGAGGATATTAATTTATCTTTGATTTAGAGGATATTATCTTATCTTTGATTTAGAAGAAACTATATCTCCTTTAATTTATTGTAATTTATCATTTTCTACTTATATAAACACTCATATGTATTATGTTTATACACAAGATTTTCTCCTCCATATTTTTGTTCTTTCTCTTTTATTTTAACATTGTATCAAAGTCTGATAAAGTGATATCAAGAATCATGCTTGCATAGTGGACTTACTATCCTTAGAGATAAATGTTTGACAAACCATTTCCCTTTTGCTCGTCGCTCATTTTCCAACGAATAAATTTTTTATTGCCACCCTCTGTCATTGGCCATTACCTCATTGTTAATGAGTTTTTCTTTTGAAAATTGTATCTACTCTGTGGACCTATTATCCTTAAAGATAAATGTTTGACAAATCATGTACAACTTTGCTTTTCCCTTATGCTCGTCGCTCATTTTCCAGTAATTTTTTTTATCACCCCTTATTGTTGGGCACTACCACGTTATTAGCGAGTATTTTGATAAGACCATCATCACCATGGTCAGAATCCTATGAACTATCTATTTGTAAAATTTATTAGCCCCATCTTTGTCTTAGATGCATTAACTTCATCTTTGTTCTAGATCCATTGGTTCATGTTTATGTCTCAAGCTTATTAGTCTCAACTATGTTTTAGATGCATTATTTTTTTCTTTATCTTAGAAGCAATAGACTTTGGCTCAAGTTTGAATAATTTGGATCTCCAATATTATTGGTTTGAAGCTTCCAAATGCTGCTTTGCTTAACATGAATTTTCTCTCTTGCTGATGATGATTCCAATTACCTCGCTAAGTTATTTTTAATACCATTTCTCTTTAGCATCCCTTAGTTGTTTTTCAAATTATTGGTTTTTTATTAAGCTCAATATTTTTATGTTTTCTATGTATTTTTTGAGAATAAATTATTTTTATTGTAACAAGTTGAGAGCTTAGTAAGCCACAACTTGAGGAGGAGTGTTGAAATTTAGTAAATAAAATATATAGGCATAGTGTCTTTGATTTAAAAGATATTATCTTATCATTGATCTAGAGGATATTATCTTATCTTTGATTTAGATGATATTATCTTATCTTTGATTTAGAGAAAATTATATATCTTCTAATTTTTTGTAATTTTTTCTGTTTATATAAACACTCATTCATGTTGTGTTTATACACACAATTTCTTTGTGCTTCTACACACAATTTTTTTGTATTTATGCACACGATTTCTCCTCCATACTTTTGTTCTTTCTCTTTTATTTTAGAACACATCATACTCGAAGAGAGACTTGCTCAGATACTATTTGTAACATCTCTAATAGTCTATATCTCAATGACTCAAACTCTACAACACTTCACATGATCATACTTCACTTAACTTCCACATTGGTTATAACCTTTCACTAGTTAGAAACCTTTGTAGTTAGCATTTCCTTATTCACGCCTCATCTTTTTTTGCATCAACAATCCCTTTTTTCCCTCATCAACACCCCGAGATGTTACATGTCCACCACATTTCACTTGAATCGTCCTCAAACCATACAATACAAGGAAAAAGACATTCTGATACCATTTATAACATCCTTGATATTCAACATGTTGACGACCCACACTCAACAACACTTCAAAAGGTGACATTTCACTCAACTTCCACATTGTCCAAAATCCTTCACCAGTTAGAACCCTCTATAGGTACTCCTTTCCTAAACATTGACAACTATATCTAATACCCATTTTTATATCATGTAAGAGATTTCAAGATCAATGACTATCTCCGCAAACCAACACAAAAGCTTTTAATGTGTTTTATCCTCATTTACATATTTTCTATGAAACTTCTTAGGGGATCACCATCCCATAATTGCTCCAAGTGAAATATGCTTAACTATGAAGTTTTTAAGTTATGAGTTATGAAAAGTATATACATCTTATTAGTATAGGTAATACCAATTAATCATCTTATGTCAATATCAATTATACATTATCACACCTTCACAACCTTTAGATCTCCCTCTTTCAGGTGTGTATTTGATTCATTCATGTATTCCTCTCATTGGAAGCTTGTTAGGAGTTGTTCCTTATTTATGCCTCATCTTTTTTGCATCGATGGTCATCCCTCACCCTCTTTAGTATCTTGGGATGTTACAGGCCCACCAAGTCGCACTTGGTTCGTCCTCAAACCACACCATATTAGGAAAAGGACCTACTTTGATACCATTAGTAACTTCCCTGATAGTCAACATCTCGATGACTCACATTCTATGACACTTCACACAATAACACTTCACACAACTTTCACATTTGTTAGTACCCTTTGTAGGTAGCCCTTTCTTAGACATCGACAATTGATAGACGTCTCGCCCTTGTTGAAGAAGATTGGAAACTTCAAGGTCCCCTCACCAAAGCAAGTAAGAAAAGACTTGAAGAAAAGATTGGACTCTTGCTAGATTTTTGTGAGTCCAAGTATCTTGGGCTTGACTTTAGGCCGCCCTTGGGCTACAAGCCCAATTTAAGCATGTGTCATTTTTGGCCTTGTATTTTAGGCTAAGTAGTTTGGGACTTCTTTTTGAGTTGTATTTTTGTTTGGGCTTGTATTTTGGCCCATTAGTTTTTAGGATTTAGACTTGTGCATATTAGGTTTAAGCCTTATTCTTCTTATAAGCCCAAACTGAAACCTTAGCTTATGATATGGCTCGTGCTAACCATGTTAGATGCCTTTAGTTAGATTGGTTTCCTATATAAGCTAGCAAGTCAACATTAGTCAACACCTTTGAATCATTTTTGAATGAAATTTCATCGTGAGTTCTTAGAATTCTCTCTCTAGTTTCTAGTGAGTGACTTCTCTTAGATTTCTTATCAAAGTATAGAAGCTTTATGGCAGACTCTCTCATCCTTATCTTGAAGCCTAGATTTAAGTGGCGGAAACCAATTCTTCTCCCTAGTCCATTGCTTATTCTTGAAGATTTCTCATGTAAAGATAAAGATCCTTGGAGTTTACCTTCATTCAAACCTTGGAGCTTATCATTTGCTATCTAGAGCCATCATCTATTTGTGATAAATCTTCAAATTCGGTTATATCTTTGATTTTCTAGTCAAATTCATGCCAAAATTGCTAGATATTGTTTGTAATGGATTTGGGTTGAACTTGTGAATTTTCTCCTTGATTTGGATTTGATTTTGGCACATGTTCCATGCTTCTTTGAGTTCGTGCAACTCTTGCTTGAGTCACACTTTGCATGCTTGAGTTGTTGCTTAATGGAAATTCCATTAGTTTGTTAGATGTACATGTTTTTTGTGCTTGGTTCACATGTTGCTTGCTTGAGTCATATTTTCCTTGTGCATCTTCTTCTTCCTTGAATTTATGACATGCTTCTAGGATACTTCCATGATTTGAACCTTATTTTGATCCATTGATGCTTTAGTTTTGCTTTAGATTCGTACTTAAAGAGTTTCTCCATGTCATCTAACTTGGATTACTTCAATTAGAGGTTAGATCCTTGCTTATTTTTGTATTCTTCTTCTCCTCCATTGGTGCGACTTGTTCAAACATGAGTTTGGCCTGGATCTTCAAGTTTCCTTTGTTATTTTGTTGATTAAAGGCTTAGGTTTTGTTCTCCATGTGTTAGGATCATGAATATGTAAGAATATTTGGTGAAACATGTGTAGATTGTTCTAGATCTAGAATTTTTGAGTCTTGTGTTCATCTTATGTTCATGTGTTCTTAGCTTTAATCGTGATTCTTAGATGCTTCTTGTTAGATCTAATTTTTTATTGTTAGATTTAGCATTTTCCTTGGGTTGTTTTGTATTTGAATTTGTGAGACTTCTTTTCTTTACTTTTGAAAAATTTGAAACATATCCTTCTCCTTCTCCTTATAAAATTTGAATTTCTCTTTCAAATTTCATCCTTTAAATTTTGCCACCAAAATTTTGGTAAAATTTGAATTTACCTCTAAATCTTCATTCAATTTTTTGTGAAATTTTGAAATTACCTCTAAATTTCAATTCAAATTTTGGTGAAAACTTGAATTTTCCTCCAACCTAGATGTTCAAAATTTGGTGAAACTTTATTGCCTCCAAAAATCAATTCAAAATTCAAAATAGAAAACAATAAAAGCATAGTATACATTCTCAGTTTGCACCTTATGCCATCATCATTGCATGTTAACAAAAAGAGAAAAAAAACCCTAAACCCAAGGCACAACATATTCATTTATTACTTCCAGTTCAGCAATTTTTGCTTCATTCTCCACTTGTTTACTTCCAATTACACTTGAGAGCTTGTTGTTTGGAGTTTATACAATTTGTATTAGACATTATCTTGCAATTTTGAGTGTCAAATATATTGAAATTAGGAGCTATTGATTGAAAGCTTATGTTAAGGCATTTGACACCAAAATCGAGGCATATTTCCTTTATTTTCACCTTGATTTGCTTGTTATTTTGGTGTGTAATCAAGTTTTGATTCATTCTTAGGCTTTCTTTGTATGTAATACATGCTTTTGAGTTTCTCTTGTCCACTTCATATTTTCTAAAAACTTGGTATAACATGTGTTGAGTATTTGTATATGCAATCTTGTGTGTCTTTTAAATAATGTACATGTTTTGAGTATCTTCCACCTTTCTTTCAACTTGTTTTTGCATGCTTTGGTTACTTAATTTGTCTTATAAATTCCTTCATGTTTAGCCTTTTTTATTTGCTTTAGTCTTTTGTATCTTTTCCTAATTGTCTCCAATTGTTAATACACTTGAGTTTGCTTTCATGTCCTGAAACATTTGTTGCTTGTCTTCTTGTGGTTTCTCAAGTTGTGTCTTGCAGTTTTCATTTTATTTGGCTAATTCTTGTTTTGATTGAATTTATTCCTCCTTCATAAAGCTTAGCCTTTAAATTGTGAATTGGAGAAATTGCCTACTGTTGACAAAAGAGAGTTAAGAAGTGGTAAAAGGACACAGTGTATTATCATTGTAAAAGCCTTCATTTGTGTGATACACTAGTGTTTGGAATTATGAGGAATTTGTCTTGATATTTTGATTGTGCTAACTTTGTTCTTTGGTTGTAGGAACGAAAAGTGATAGTGACAGTGACATTTTGTCTCCAAGATCTGCCAAACTCATGGCAAATATGATCAAACAAATGCAAAGGATCCAATTGGAAATGAAAGAAAAATGAATGATAAATTTGAAAGGAATACCTGAGATATGAGTCATAAGATAGATGATTTACTTAAAAGAAATTATACGCCTCATTCATATTCACACGTTAATGATGATTCATATGATGATCGTGCATTTAGGAGGGATAGCCCAAGTGCTTCTAATGCTAGGCTAAGACATATAGAGGGTTCTCATGGTTCTAGAGAAAGACATAATGAGGAAGAAAATAAGGATATACCTAGGTATAGAAGAGAGGAAAAAGAGGGAGAGCTTAAGGTGGCTTTGCCTAGATTTGAGGGTTCTTCAAACCTCGAATTGTATCTTAAATAGGAAACTAAAGTAGATCAAATTGTTAATTGTTATGCTTTAAATTCTAATAAAGAATTAAAACTTGCTACATTGTCATTTGAGAAGTATGTAATGAGTTGGTGGAACCAACTCCAAGAAGAAGTTAGAAGAAATAGAAGAATAGGAGAAAGGGATTAGGAGGATTTAAAATGTACCATGATAGGTAGGTTTGTCCCTTCTACTTATATTTGTGACATGCATAATAAATTGCAAACACTATATCAAGGTAAAAAAAAAAGAATAAATGAATATTTCAAAGAACTTGAACTTTGTTTAATTAGACCTGAAGTGGATGAGCCTGAAGTGGTCACTATGACAAGATTTTTAAATGGTTTAAATAGAGATATACAAGATATAGTAGAGCTTCAATTATACACTAACTTGCATGATTTGTTTCATAGGTGTATCAAAGTAGAGCAACAATTGAAGAGAAGACAAGGAAGTAAAAGGAGCATGGGAGTTCAACTTCATGGAAGTCAAGTTCCAAGAAGGAAGGCATGTCCTCCTTGAAAAATTGAGTTGTAAAAATTAGTTTAGATGTTTCTTCTCCTTCCATTTCTTTGCCCAAGGAAGGCAAGATTGCAAGCAAGAACAGCCCCACTCCCATTAAATCTAGTTAAATTAAATGTTTTACATGCTTAAGACAAGGACACATTGCTTCCCAATGTCCTAACAAGAGGGCAATGCTAGTGAGAGAAAATGGGAGCATTGATAGCTCTTTTTCCCTAAATGAGAGTGACACCTCTAGTGAGGATGATAGTGACACTATTCACTAACCTGAGGAGGGTGATTTACTTATTGTTAGATGCATGTTGAGTGCTTTTCCTCACAAGTGTGACGTTTCTCAAAGGAGGAATATTTTCCATTCTAGGTGTCTTGTGAAAGGGCAAGTGTGTTCCCTCATCATTGATAGTGCTAGTTGCACTAATGTAGCTAGCACTAGATTGGTAGATAAGCTTGCATTACCTATGACTTCTCACCCAAAGCTATATAAGCTTCAATGGTGTAGTGAGAAAGGAAAGCTTGTTGTGAACAAGCAAGGTTTGCTCACTTTTTCCATAGGAACATACTTAGATGAAGTGTTATGTGATGTTGTTCCAATGGAGGTCGCACACATTTTGTTAGGCAAGCCTTGACAATATGATAGGAATGTTCCTTCAATGGTGTATCTAACATTTTCTCTTTCAAGTACAATGGGGAGAAAGTAGCTCTTAAACCTTTTTCCCCTAAGGAGGTGAGAAACGAGCAAGTAAAAATGAAGATGAAGAGGGAACAATAACTAAAGATTCAAGTAGGATCTAAGGATCAAGAAGAAAAGAAAGATAATAATAAGAAATGAAAGGAAAAGGTAATGGAAGAGAAAATCAAGATCATGTTGGTTTCTCCTAATGAGATAAAGAGGTCTCTCTTAGCTAGGTTTCCTTTATTCCTTTGTTTCCCTAACCTTAGTTGTGTAGCTAGTAGTTCTAAGTTAAGTGAACCTTTTGAGGAATTTCTTAAGCAGTTTCATGATGTGTTTCCAAAGGATATTCCAATAGGACTTCCCCCTATTAAAAGGATAGAACACCAAATTGATTTAATTCCAAGTGTTAGCCTTCCTAATAGGCTTGCCTATAGGAGTAATCCTAAAGAAACTAAGGAAATAAAAAAGCAAATTGAGGGGTTGATCAGCAAAGGATGGGTTCAAGAGAGCATAAGCCCATGCGCTATGGTTATCATCTTTGTGCCTAAGAAAGATGGGTCTTGGAGAATGTGCACTAATTATAGACCCATTAATAACATTATAGTTAAGTATAGGTAGCCTATCCCTAGATTGGATGATCTGTTAGATGAGTTGTATGGTGCATCTTTCTTTTCAAAGATTGATCTTAAGAGTGGATTTCATCAAATAAGAATGAGAGAGGGAGATGAATGGAAGACAACTTTTAAAACTAAGTTTGGACTATATAAGTGGCTAGTAATGCCATTTGGATTAACCTATGCTCCAAGTACATTTATGAGGCTTATGAATCATGTCCTTAGAGATTTTATTAGGATATTTATTGTGGTATATTTTGATGATATTTTAGTCTATATTCTATCTCTTGAAGACCACATAGGACATGTGAGAACTTAAAAAGCAACATCTTTTTGTCAATCTAGAAAAATGTACATTTTGTGTGAATCAAGTAGTGTTTTTGGGGTTTGTAATTAGTGCACAAGGTGTACGAGTATATGAAGAAAAGATTAGGGCTATTAGAGATTGGCCAACACCTCAAAACATTAATGATGTTAGGAGTTTTCATGGATTGGCTAGCTTTTATAGGAGGTTTGTTCCAAATTTTAATACTATAGAAACCCCTATAAATGAATTGGTAAAGAAAAATATGGTGTTTAGGTGGGAAAAAGATCAAGAAAAAAGCCTTTCAAACTTTGAAGGATAAGTTAATTAAAGCTCTTGTACTGGTTCTTCCAAATATTCAAAAATCCTTTGAACTAGAGTGTGATGCATCCAATGTAGGAATTGGAGCAGTTTTATTACAAGGGGGGGTCATCCTATAGCTTATTTCAATGAAAAGCTAAAAAGTGTTTACCTAAATTATTCCACTTATGATAAAGAGTTTTATGCTCTTATCAAGACTCTACGAACTTGGCAACAATATCTTCTGCTCAAAGAATTTGTGATCCATAGTGATAATGTCTCAAATATTTGAAGGGTCAAGGAAAACTCAATAAAGGTCATGCTAAGTGGGTGGACTATCTAGAGCAATTCCCTTATATTATTAAACACAAACAGGGTAAAAGTTATGTAGTTGTTAATGCTCTTTCTAGGAGATATGTCCTTATCTACTTGATGGATTCTACTTTATTAGGGTTTAATATCATTAAGGAGTTGTATAATAATGATGTAGATTTCTCAAAAATCTTTGATTTATGTGTGGATAAATTATATTTAGATTTGTTTCAACAAGATGCTTCCTTTTTAGAGGGAAAATATTATGCATTCCTTAGAGTTCATATAGGGATGTGATGATTAAGGAGGCCCATGAGTGAGGTTTAATGGGCCATTTTGGGACAAATAAGACTTTGCATGTCTTACGACAAGGACATTTCTTTTGGCCAAAGATGAAACACCGTGTAATCATTTATTGTAAGAGGTGTAATGTTTGTCATAAAGCAAAGGCCAAGTTATTGCCCTATAGGTTATATCAACCTTTGCATGTTCCTTTCTTCCCTTGGACAAATTTTTCCATGGATTTTGTCCTTGGATTGCCTAGGACCACGAATGGAAGAGATTCCATATTTGTGGTTATGGATAGATTCTCTAAAATGACACATTTCATTCCACGCCACAAACATGATCATGCATGTCAAGTGGATAAATTGTTTTTTAGAGAGTTCATTAGGTTATATAGTGTGCCAAAGTCCATTGTGTCTAATAGGGATCCAAAGTTCTTAAGTACCTTTTGGAGAACACTATGGGAAAAATTAGGAAAACAAATTATTATTCTCCACATCTTGTCATTCCCAGATTGATGGCCAAACTAAAGTAGCGAATAAAACATTGGGTCAGCTATTGAGATATGTAATTAAGAATAATTTAAAATCTTGGAAGGATTGTCTACCCCATGTAGAGTTTGCGTACAATAAGGTAGTTAATTCAACTACTTCATGTTCATCTTTTGAGGTGGTATATAGATTTAATCCTTTCACTCCTTTTGACTTATTACCTCTATCTAGCTTGACTAACATGTCTAATTCTGATGGGTATCTAGGGTAAAACTTGTAAGGAGTATGCATGAAAAAGTTAAAAATCAAATTGAAAAGAAGTTGGGACAATATTCTAAACAAGCCAACAAAAGAAGGAAAACCATGATCTTTAACACTAGAGATCTTGTTTGGGTGCATTTGAGGAAGGATCATTTTCCTTCTCAAAGAAAATCCAAACTTTAAGACAGAGGAGATGGTCCTTTCAAAGTTGTTGAAAGGATCAATGATAATGCATACATCATTGACTTACCTAATACTTATGGAGTAAGTAATACTTTTAATGTTGCTTACTTATCTCCTTATGTTGTAGGTGCTAAAAAACTAGATTCAAGGGCAAATCCTCTTCAAGAAGGAAGGCATGATAAAGGTTTAGCCCTTGTTGATGAAGATTGGAAACTTGAAGGTCCCCTCACTAGAGCAAGGAAGAAAAAACTTGAAGAAAATATTAGACTCTTGCTGGATTTTTGTGACTCCAAGTATCTTAGGCTTGACTTTAGGCCACCCTTAGGCCACAAGCCCAATTTGAGCTTGTGTGGTTTTGGGCCAAGTAGTTTAGGACTTCTTTTTGAGTTGTATTTTTGTTTGATCTTGTATTTTGGCCCATTAGTTTTAAGATTTGGACTTGTGCATATTTAATTTGGGCCTTATTCTTCTTGTAAGCCCAAACTGAAACCTTAGCTTATGATGTGGCTTATGCTAACCTTGTTAGGTGCCTTTAGTTAGATTGATTTCCTATATAAGCTAGCAAGTCAACATTAGTCAACACCTTTAAATCATTTTTGAATTAAATCTCATTGTGAGTTCTTAGAATTCTCTCTCTAGTTTCTAGTAAGTGATTTCTCTTATATTCCTTATCAAAGCATACAAGCTTTGTGACAGATTCCCTCATTTCTTATCTTGAAGCCTATATTTAAGTGGCAAAAACCAATTCTTCTCCCTAGTCCATTACTTGTTCTTGAAGATTTCTTAAGTGAAGATGAAGATCCTTGGAGTTTACCTTCATTTGAACCTTGGATCTTATTAACAACAGTCTTTAATACCTAATTTTATATTGTTCAAATGCTTTCAAGATCAATGACTATCTCCTCAAGATTATCCTTCTCAAACTCAACCAACTAACTTGCTCCTCCTGTTGTAGGGGTCACCTTAGGTATTTCTACCTCCATGTTTGACATTGTGTGGTCCCCTTTAGTAGGCACCTCATCATCTTCCTCCTCCTCGCTCAACTATAGCGGCCTCAATGCTGCTTGATGACCCCTTACCCCAACTAGGGTCAAGGTGTGAGGATTGGTCCCAAGTGGGAAGACATGTCTTTCTAGTAGAAAAGATATCGGAGAGGTAGAAGGATAGAATAGACTCTTAGTCACCTCTCGATTAGTAAGATGATGAAGATGGCGAGGAATATGAGATCTCAATGACCTCTATAAGTATGGCATGTTAGAAATACGACGAAGTAAGTTATGTCCACCACAAGAAATAATAAAACATATAGGGTAGTAAGTTGGCCTCGTCCAATAATGCCAAAGCAAAATAAAGGTGGCCAACAAAGTGGTCCTCGTCTATGACTACATCATTAGTCCCCCTCCCATCATGTCAATCAATCTGTAGAGGGAGTTGGGGCTAAGACATCTTCACTTGTTCCTAAAAATAAAAATAAAGCAAAGGAATGAGTCTTCTTATTTCATTGAAGACATAGCAAACAACTTCAGACAATCACATATAGTCTACCAACCATATTTGAGTGGTTGTCTAATATTCTCACTCCTGGTATTAATCATGTTAATATCTAGTCCTTATTTCCTATAATAATTAGCTACCATTGGAACTTCCAAAACTTAGTGGTATTACGTTAATTAAGGTTGGATGATTGTTAGGAGTACACATTTTGCTATGGTACTTTAGTAGGCTCTCACCAAGTTGATAACGGCATCGTAATTTGTTAGGTTTGCCAAGCTGGCGTTATGACATAATCACCATTCGACATCACACCCCCAAGGATGATCATGCCTTATAATTCATTTCTCAAGTACCAATATGTGGTCATTCATTCTCTAAGGATTGATTCTTTAACCACTCATCCTCACCAGGATTGTCCTTTCTCTATCATTATGGGATTCCACTCCATAATGTTTTGTTATCAAGGACACCTGCCTCCCCCACCACAATTAGTAAGTCATGTCATTTTATCCTCACTTCGCGAGCTTTATTTTTTCTATAGATAAAACATCACACATAACAATTTAGGTCTTATAATCTTGGTGTCTTATATGCATATATCGTACTAAGATTACAACTCTTATGTCATTATATTGTGACCGATTGACCATACAAACAAATCACACTATGTACTTAATTTTATTAAGTTTTATGTGTATCTTGCCCCTCAACTTCACACATACCTCACACTTTTAAGTTTTATGGAGATTACCTAATTATTCAATTTTCAATCATCGTGTAAGTGTCCTAGTTTAATCTATGTTTTACATGAAAACAAAAAAGTTAATTATATATACATTATCTATTACTAATTTGCACTTTTTTATTAGGATTTTTTTTTCATCATTTAAAAATGACAAGCATTAAAACCAAGTCCTAGATGTCACAATTTCCTTTTTACAAGACTTTGTGACCCCACTAAGAGAAACATTATGTATTACAACGTTCGTCAAAACAAATCAAATTCACAACTAGTTAACCACACCAAAAAGTCACAAGATCATGAAATTCCACAAATAAAATTCACATACATATAATTGCCTAAAATTTGCACTTCTCGAGTCTCAAAATCCAAGGCCACATAACAACATATTAAGATTTATACAATGAATTGTTCCAACAATTCAATTTGAAAAGTACCTAAGTTTCCAAAAATTTTAATATGTGTTGGTCCTCCCTTTGGTTGAACAAACAACATCAAATGTTGACTTAAACTCTAGCTGATAAACAATTTTTAAAGCATATAGTTTTTATATACAATTAAAAGTTTTTTAGTCTGTTTTCTATAATGATATCACAATTGATGAATAAAACTATACAAAAAGTCCTTGAAATTAAACAAGGACCGTAGTTCAAAACATCTCTAAAAGCGGGTTAAAGACTTGCCCATTTTGGGACCTTCCCAAACTATTTTCGGTTGGTTCTTTTTCCAGCGTGTTATTAATGCGTTTATCTTTTCAAATAGGTAAAGTTGGATCTTCAATTAATTTTTTACCATTCCCAATAATGATTTCCCTAAAGTTCTTTTTCCAACCAAAATCTCATTTGAAAATAAGAGAATCCTTAATGTCAGAAAATGATTTTTTCTTACTATTGATAGAAGAGCATGTGCTCTTAAATAAAATACAAGGTAGTCTAAAAAAAGGAAACTCCTAAAATAATGCTCATCATTGTACCCACTATTAATTCCTATAATTAAGGGCCAATTATTCTTATTCATAAATACACAAGATATAGCCAATCAAATCTCTTAATTATAGGGATTTTTATCCTAACTATAAAAGGAAATAACATATACAATGGGATTCTGACACTCCCCCTCAAGTTGGTGAGTGGATGTTATCCATTCTTAGCTTGCCAATAATAACTTAAAGTATAACCACTTAATCCTTTTGTTAGGACATCTGCCAGTTACTTTCTTGTGGGTACAAATGGTGTACAGATTGTTCCATTATCCAACTTTTCCTTTATGAAGTGTCTGTCTACTTCAACATGTTTGGTCCTATCATGTTGCACTCGATTATAAGCAATGTTTATTGCTGACTTGTTATCACAATATGGCTTCATAAGTCCATTCCAGTTAATCTTTAAGTCATCTAGAATTATTTTTAGCCATAGGAGTTCACAAATTCTTAAGGCCATAGCCTAGAATTCTGCTTTTGCACTTGACCTTGCAACAACGTTCTATTTTTTGCTCCTCCAAGTGACCAAGTTTCCTCCAAGAAAAGTGCAGTAGTCGAAGGTGGATCTTTTGTCATCTATAGATCCAGCATAGTCAGCATCTGTATAGGCCTCCAAAGTCATTTCCTCCCCTTTCATAAATAAAATTCCTTTTATAGGAGTTCCTTTCAAGTATTGCAGAATATCGTAAGCAAGTCTAAGATGATTCTCTTTGGGATTATGCATGAACTGACTTACCACTCCCACTACATAAACTATGTCTGGTCTAGTATGAGACAGATAAATTAATTTTCCAACGAATTTTTTATAGGATTCTCTGTCCACGGTTGCATCTTCAACAAATTCATTAAGTCTGTAATTCTGCTCAATAGGAGTTTCTATTGTTTTGCATCCCAATTTACCAATTTTACATAATAAATCCAACACATATTTATGCTGAGAGATGAAAATACCATGACGAGAATGTGCCACCTTAAGGCCAAGAAAGTATTTCAATCTACCTAGCTCTTTAATCTTAAACTTTCTAACCAAACACCCTTTTAGAATGTCCATTTTTGCTTGATTATTTCCAGTTACAACTATATCATCCACATAGACAGTTAGTGTAGTAACTCACCCTGAAGTTGAATGCTTAATGAACAAAGTGTGATCTCCTTGACTTTTTCCATACCCCATTACCTTCATCACTATAGCAAACCTACCAAACCAGGCTCTAGGGGACTGTTTCAGTCCATAAAGAGCCTTCATTAGCTTACAAACCTTGCCTTTCTCAAAGTTAAATCTTGGTGGGACTTCCATGTAAATTTCTTTTTCAAGGATGCCATGTAGGAAAGCATTCTTGACATCAAATTGTTGTAAACTCCACCCATAGTTAGCTTCTAAAGATAACAATATTCTAACAATGTTCATTTTTACAATAGGAGAAAAAGTCTCAAGGTAATCAATCCCATATGTTTAAGTATACCCCTTAGTTACTAACCTTGCCTTATACCTTTCTAGTGTCCCATCTGCCTTATATTTAATAGTGAATACCCACTTACAGCTAACAAGTTTCTTCTCTTTATGCAAGTTTCATTTTTCTCTAGTGCATCCATTTCAATTTTCATAGCTTCTCTCCACTCTTAGCTATCTAATGCTTCATTAGCAGTTTTCGGATTGTGATAGTGCTTAAATGAGTAAGAAAACTTTTATGATTGTTGGACAATTTATCATAGGACATAAAGTGAGACGATGGATACCTTAGCCTCTATATACATGTTCTAACGCCCTTCCTTATTGCAATCGGAAGATCCCCGACATTAATGGGTATATTCTACTCCTCCAAAATAGTCTTATTAGTTTCAGTTTCAAGTATTGTTTCAGAATCTAGAGCTTGCATAGGTTGAAGTGTGTAAACTTGTAGTGGACGAGCAGCACTTGGAGTCGGTGTTCTGGTTGTCTCTAGAATCAAATCAAGAGGAGTGTGTATAGGACTTGACTCAAGTATATTAGATTTATTTGGGAGGATTAAGGAAAGATTCTTGAACAAATCATCCTTATCTTCCATGCTTGAGTTCTCCCCTTAAAGATAAGATTGGGAAAAGAAACTTTTAGCTTCAACAAAGGTGACATCAATAAATACAAAGACCTTTTTTATGGTAGGTAATAACACTTGTATCCCTTTTGGGAAGGGGAGTAACCAACAAATATACATTTAATAGCTCGAGGATCAAGTTTTCCTCGATGAGGAGAATGAACATGGACAAAGGGCACACACCCAAAGATTTGAGGAACAAGGTTATTTGAAGTCTTGAAGTGTGGGTAGAACTTGGAAAACAATTGAATGAGGTTGTTGTTTTGAAGAGCCTGAAAGGGTAAGCTATTAACCAAGTAGGCAGAATAAGGATAGCCTCCCCCCAATATTGTTTTGGAATATTTGTATGGAATAAAGACGCTTAGGTAACAGCTAGAAGAGGTCCAATTTTTCGTTCAGCCACCCCCATTTTGTTATGGGGTGTGGACACGTGATGATTCATGGTTAATTCCATGTGCATTGAAGAAGGAAGACATTGTTTGGTTAAAATAGTCTTTGGCATTATCAGAACAAATCATTTTATGGTTGTCCGAAACTGGTTTTTTATCATTTGAAAAAATTTTTGGAATGTCTAACTGACTTCACTTTTCTATTTCAAGAGATACACCCATGATACCCGAGTACAATCATCAATAAATATAACAAACCAGCAGGCCACTAATATATTTGGAATGTTGGATGGACCCCAAACATTACTATGTACTAAGGAAAAAGGAACAAACATTCTTTTATTACTGATAAGAAAGCTAACACGTTTATGTTTTGCAAATTCACAATCATCACAATGAAACATTCCTATGTCTAGTCCTTGAAACAAACTAGGAAACATAATTTGAGAGTATTAAATGAAGGGTGACCTAAACAAAAGTGACAAAACCAGATTTTTTTATTGTGGGAAGGAAGTGATTCTGACAGCAAAGACAATGGAAGTTGACTCTTAGTGCTACCAGTCCCACGAGCTTCCTTAAGAAGGTAGAGCCCATTTTCCTCCCTGGCAAGTCCAATCATCTTTCTCGTTCCCTAATCCTAAAACTTACAAAATGTAGGAGAGAATGTCACTAAACATTGTAAATCTGTTGTAAGTTTGTGAACAGAAAGCAATTTGGCATATAATTTAGGCACATGTAAGACATCTCTCAAAATTAAATCTTGACTTAGGAGAATATCCCCCTTTCCAGCAACCGTAATGAACGTTCCATCGGTAGTTTCAATTTTTTTATTGTTAGGACAGGGTCTATATGAGATCAATTCAGTAGAGGAATGAGTCATGTGATTCGTAGCTCTAGAATCAACAACCCATGTCCCTTGTGTTGTAGATTGTAGAACACTAAGAGCATAGGCTTGGGAATTACTTGAGAATGCCAAGGAAGAACTACTGGTGTCCGTGGGTTTGGCTAAAGTATCTAGAAATTCCCTTAGCTTTGTAATTTCTTTTGTATTGAAATCCTTAAGGGGTTTGGAAGGACTGCCCTTTGTAACACTTGATTGAGCCAAGTGGGCTTGTGCTAGTCCTCCTTGTTGAGTGCCTTTGGTGGTCCAATTTTAGTTCTATTTTGGAGGCTTCCCATGAAGTTTTCAGCAATTGTCCTGGGTGTGTCTTGGCTTCTTACAGAAGTTACACCATAGAGAATCCTTGTTCTCCCCTTTGTTGATCTCCATGTTGGGGGCAACACCTCTAGATTGACTAGTCTGGCATTTTCCCTTGCTTTGTGTAACTAATGCAAAGCTTTTAGTGGATTGAGGTTCCATCATCAGTCCCCTACGTGCTTCTTTTGCCCAAAAGGCAGTTATGGTTTCATTAAGTGAGGATAACTCCTTTCTTAGCACCTGAATTCTTACAGGATCAAACTCATTGTTTAGTCTTGTTAAGAACTTATAGATTTTGTCCTTCTCTTTATAACATTTGAGTAAAGCAGCATCTTCTATGCATTTTGCTTCAAATTGTTCATAATGGTCTATTTCCAGCAATAGATTTTGCAAAGTCTAGGCATACTCATTAACAGATCGGTCTCCTTATTTGGCAGTCACAATCTTCATCTTAATTTCATAAATTTGAGCAGCATCACCAACCTTGGAATAGTTTTGTTTACAACTCTTCCACACATCCTTAGCAGTCTTCATGAACATGTGGGCATCACTCACCTCCAGCACCATGGAATTCCACAACCATGACATTATGACTGCATCAGATTCATCCCATGCTCCAAAGTTACTGTTTGTGGATTTTGGGACATCTTTACCAGTAAGATGATTCAATTTTCTCTTCCCTTTTAAAAAGGTTTGGACAAAGTGAGACCATTTGAGGTAGTTTCTACCATGCAGAAGAAGGTTGGATTGAATATGTTGCAGCTCAACAATGCTGGTATTTCCTATTTGGGCAGGGTTATTGGCTGTTTTAGACATTATCAGGTTTGTTGGGTGATATTCAAAGGCGTGGAGGGTGTTTTAGGGAAAAGGATAGGCAATATAGGCAGTCAAAGGAAGAAAAAGAAAAAGAAAGACAATGTAGGCTGCATAGTGAAAGAAAAAAATGTGGCAATGTAGGCCACAAGTTTAAACAAGCTCTCACGAATTTTAGAGCTTTGATACCATGTCAGAAAATGATTTTTTCTTATTATTGATAGAAGAGCATGTGCTCTTAAATAAAATACAAGGTAGTCTAAAAAAAGGAAACTCCTAAAATAATGCTTATCATTGTACCCACTATTAATTCCTATAATTAAGGGTCAATGATTCTTATTCATAAATACAAAAGATACAACTAATAAAATCTCTTAATTATAGGGATTTTGATCCTAACTATAAAAGAAAATAACATATACAATGGGATTCTGTCACTTAAAAACCTCCTTTCAACCTAAACTTATATTATTCTAGTAGACAAGACCATAAGTCATCCCAAAATTAAAATAGAAAACCATTTTTAAAATGTAATTTTTACATAGACTTAAAGTTCTTTAAGTATATTTTTTATAACAATATCACATTAGTAAAAATAAATCTATAAATTAAAAATCACCAAAGGTCATAAACTCAATTTTTGTTTTCACTAACCATGGTTCAGTGATTTTCACTTTTCTGGGTCTTCCCAAAATGGATTGCAATTATTTGTTTTACACGTTAAAGCTAACACACATCTTTCAACAAGGTAAAATATGACCCTTATCTCATTTTCTAGGATTCCTAATATTTTTTATCTTCGAGGGTGTTACTCTAGAGTTGCTAGACAAACAACCAATGCACTACCTCTATATTAGGAAAATCATTTGAAAATGTAAAAGAACTTGAACATGAACTTGTGATATATAGTTAGAAATCTTAGTTTGTCTAGTTTTTAGATATATAAAAATATTCGAGTGGAGATCAACTAAGAAATATAGTTGTTAGGAAAATAGAGCATTGATAACCCAAAAATAAAAATTAATAGGGTCATTATGTATGTTCGATCTGATCCTTGTCCTCAACTTATTTCCTAGTGATCTCAAAAGAAAAGTTCATGTAAATTTCGTCTAATTTCATTTAAAACAAGTTTTGAGTCAATCCAATAGTTAGATCTCGAGTTATACTCAAAATTGTGGTGCATGGTTAGACAAAAGATGCATATTCGACCACTACCTTCTTCCTTTTGACTGAAAAATAGGAAAAGGACTTTTTAAATTTTAAAAAAATTGCACAAAGTCTCCTTTATGTTAGGATCATTCTCATGGTGCCAAAAATAAGAAAAATAACAAGTAGAAGGGAGACATGCAAACTTAAAATATGAACAAAACTAGTATTGTTCACCAAACATAATGCTCAAAAGGTCACTTTTTTGGAAGAAAATGAACATGCAAAGGAAAAAGACATGAAATTAGACACATTCAATGGATGGAGTACAAAATTTACTCCATGGAAAAGGCTTTCATGGTCAGCCAACAAGTTTAAATATATAAAAAGACTTATCCTTACCTTTGGAAGGTTAAAGGAATGGCTTGGGAGAAAAGGAATGAAGGAGATGAACCTTGGTACTTGGAGGGGATGAAGATGCAATTGGAGTGTTCTCTTCTCTCACTAAACTCACGCTTTTTTAGAGGGGAAGGGAGAGGTTTATAATCTTGTGTTAAGTGTAAAGTGTGTGTGAGTGATGAAGATAATGAGTAAGTGAGTGTAAGTGATGGATGTGAGGGTGGAGTTTGTAAGTGAACAAGTAAGATGAGTAATGGGTGCTCCTTAAGGGATGGTAGCTATGTGGTCCTCTCCTTTAAGTGAGGGACTCTAGCTAATTGTCACATAGTAGGACCCACTATTTTCTAAAAATATTCATTGAAAAATAAAGAAACTATTTTTTATCAACAAACGACATTTTTGTCACTTGATAGTGTAGAAGTCTCTTGTTCTTTTTTTAAGAAACAACAATTTAAATTCTTAGAATGTAAATTCGAATAATTATAATTCTATAAAATAAAGTATTTAATTTATTATTTGCTTAATTAATTTAGTCTTAAGTTGAACAATTCAATTTTTATCAAAAAAGGACTAATTCAACATATCAATTCTCATTATTTTCATACGACTAAAATAACACTCATATTATACTATTGGCAAAATTAAAATATGGGAAATTCTTAATTGACTTAATTAAGATAAAATTTCATGTGTAAGGATTTTATTTAACAGATAAAGTTCTTCTAACAAACACTTTACATACAAATTTTTTCTTAACTAATTAGAACATAGACAAACATTAGAATTTATATTTAAACACATACACACTACAATTTTAATAGTTGAATAAAATCCTACCAATAATTCTACCACACACAATCTTATAAAAAAATTTAATTATATGAAATTTAATTACAAACAATTAATTACAAAAGGGTTATTTTTAGAGAAATAAATATATATATATACATACTTATATATATATAATTGAGTTGAAATTTTATACTAGTTCACCTTTATCATTGATATTGTGTTTAGTTCTTAACAAACCACCAAGTTCTATTATATGTAAAATAATACAAATATACTTTTACCAAACCACTTTTAAATATGAATATTATGAGTTAGAATATTTAAATTAAAAACATGCAATCATCATAATAAATAAAAACCTTTAGTTTTAAATTATGCATTAGTTGTATTTTCATGACAAAAGATGTTTGGTATACATTAGTCTAAATTAAATCTTATCAAATTTATGAATTTAAATTTACTATGAATTTGAATAATAAATTTATATATTATGATGACTATTAATTGATTTGAATCAAATTATATGATTATATTATCAACTACAATGTTTGAATATTGATTAATTATCATAATTTAAAAATTTATAATTAAATAATCAAATTAATAAATAATCATCATAATTATTATAAGTTGAGTTAGAGTATATTTTTATTATCAATTTAAATATTAAAATTAAAAAAATCATATTTATTATAATTACTTGTAAGTAATATGATTGTGTGTTTTTTTATGATTTCAAAATAAAAATAATATTTGTAATTTTCTATATATATCCAACAAGATTTTTAATTTAATTATAAATTTTTATAAATTTGAATCAAAATATATAATTTTATTATTGGTTAGAAAGTTTATAATATGAATAATTATTATAATTAAATATTTCTAATTTCTATAACTACTATGATTATATATTATGTGTATTTTTGTGAAAAAAAAATGTCTCATAAACATTTGTGTAAAATAAATCATGTAAGATTTCTTAATTTAA
>JAMLFT010002511.1:0-25234 GCA_026544285.1 Pachyrhizus erosus | reverse complement strand
TAAAAAATAAGTATTAATAATAAAAAAATATATTATATTTTATAATTGTTAGATTTTTCTTTAAAAACTATGTTTGCATTATAAAGAAAAAATAATTAATATTAATTATAATACAAAGAAAAGAGACTAGTGTGTATTTGAATTTACAAATTACAATAAAAAATTAATAATGAGTAAAAAAATATAATGTTTATATGAAAATATTATTTTTCTTATTTTATTTTAGATAATAACTTGTAAATATTTTTTGTGTAGTTTTAAGTTGATTTAATTTTTCATTTAATATTTTCATTTTTATGTTTAAAAAATAAATAAGTTTTTTTTATTTAAAAATCAATTTTTATTAGGATCCAATTTTTAGTCATATACATAATGTATTTCTACGTGAAGACAACAAAAATAACGGTAAACATAACCAAGGATTTTAACTCTCATTTTTTGATTGCATATTTTTCATATAAATTGTCTATATATTTTATTGTCTTTATTTTTTAATATTAATTTATTTAAACCTTGATTTATGAATTAAACATATACAAACATAATTTAGTGATTTTAATTATTAAAATGATAAAAATATTTGAATCATTAAAAATTACAATCAATTAAATCTATGTGCAATGGTTATAATTATTTTAATTATCTATTTTTTAATTAAAAAATATTTTGGTAAAAATTAATAACGGATCATCGTTAAATTTTGAATTAGTGTAAAATAAATTTTATTTATATATTTAAGATTTTTATCTATAAATTTATCAAAATATAAGATATATAATTAATATAAGACAATCTTTAAATATAAATAATATGAAATTTATTCAGTAAAATATTTTTTATTGATTTAAATTTTAAAAAAATTAATGTAATTGGTTTTATTTATTTTTTATTTTGATATTCAAAATATATAAAAAAAGTTTTAATTAAATGGGTTTAAAAATGAAAAAAAAAACTTAAATAATATATTATGAGATAAAATTAAATTTAAAATAATATTATATGTGAACGTATAATTAAATTAATAAATATTCTTTATAACATGTATGAAAGAATATCCATATAGTATAATATTCCATTTTTGGTTGAATATGATAGGATTAGTGGAAAGTGGAAACAAACAAGAAAAGATGCCCCATGGAAGCAGATGGATGGTTCCAGTTTAGGAACTTGCCCAGTTTGTTCACACTTATTTCCTTCTTCTTCTTTTTCACGTCTCTATTGGACGCCTTTCTAAATCTTAGTCCTTTTGTGTTTATATTTTTACTTAGATTTCGTGCAGCTATCCACTTTTTTCAATAGCTGAGTGGAAAGTTACCTTAACAAAAAATGTTTTAGACTTCAATTACAATCATATTTTTTTCTTCTCTTCTATTTTCCATGTAATTTTCTCTTGTTCCTCGTCCCATGTTCCAGTTTAACTGAAATTAAAAATAAAAATAATCTTTACTTATTATTTAATATAAAATTATTTTAGTACAGTTGAAATTGAATAATATTTTTCATTTAGTCATCAATGCATGGTACAAACAATTTTAAAAGCCAAACATGAAGTTGCATCAGCTATAAGTCTAATTCGGTTAGTGCGCCGTTGTTTATGCATTATCACTAATTAGATGTAACCAAAATAAATTTGTATTGTTAACTTTTGAGTGGGATAAAAACAATCTAATTTTATTATAAATAATAAACGATTAAACATTATAAATATCATATTTTGATTCTTGTATTTTAATTTTTTTAATCTTTACCATTTAAAATTATCTAATATTTTTACTTACATATTCTTTAAAATTGTTATAAAATTAAAATTGATAATAAAAAAATCTATACAATTTTAATTTTATAAAAAATTTAAAACGTTTGTTTATAACAATATTAAAAGAATATTTTAATATATATGTATTAAAATAAAAAATTCTTATAACTACATAAAAATTAAAAGATAATTAAACCTTCAACTTAACAATAACGGCTAGCCATGAGTCAATTCTTGAAAATCTGTTCCTCTTAAATTAAAAAGAAACATCTATAAAGCAAAAATTCATTGACTTAATTCATCAACTTCAGGAAAAGCTTAACAAATTCCTGGAATATGGTATTAAAAAAACCTTAAATCTCATATTGATTAGAAATAAGATAGAGTATATAGGAAGAGATAAGTTTTATGTTATGAACTAGTTTTTAAAATTAAGTTTAAATTCATGTTGTAAGATTATATTAGAGTTAATGTGGTTCGATTAAAAAAAGTCACCTACAGTATTATTGTTGGCATCCTACAAGTCTTTAAAGTGGACTATTTATGCAACAAAATAAAATTGACCTAAAGGGGTTATGGATCTCCACCCTTGGCTAAAACTTGACCCCCAAAGTCCAGGTCTTCTGGGACGCTACTCTGAGATCATAATTAATAGGGGTTCTATATATCTTGGAAGACCTTGACTGGTAAGCAACTAGGTCTGAAAATTTTGGAACAAAGGGGTTTCAATCTCTACTAGCCATTAAAATTGGAAAGAATGCAGTTTATAAAAATATACTGTTCCTATTGCCTAGTGCCTTAGTCAAATTTTAATTAAGTATGACGGAATCACCTATGTCATGTATACTTACGTAATTAACAGGCACATATACTCATGAAGTTGATTTGTAGTGATCCAGATTGCAAGCTCTTTACAAACTTACTGCTCAAATTCAATTCAACTGTCTTTTGGAAAGAGGAATAATCCAATATGAACTTTTTTCATGAAATTATACGTTCTTTTCTTTTCTTTTCTTATCGAGACGAAACCATTGCTATAGCATTTTGTACCAAGTGCTAACACACAACTAAAACTCAAAGATCTCAAAAGCTTCAGCACAGACATAACCAACATAAAAAGCTGAAACAACTAAGTCGACAAAATTAATATTATTTTATATATGAAATAATTATTTGGCACAAATATTTATTATCTAGCATAGGCTCATATACATACAGCGTACAAGTTGGGTTTGGCTTATACTTCTTGTGCAGTGTTGTACATGTGTATTCCAAAGTAGGAACTGATGAGGTTTCCGCCTCCTTAATTCCTTTGTTCATGTCAACTTTCAACTATCATAATTAATTCTTCGTTGTATATCATGAAAGTTGTTGTATGACTTGTAAACTGCAAGTCTGCAATACTGACACGGCCGGCTAATTAAGGACAGTTCTAGTCGCTTGATACGAGCATCATCCAGCAGAATCCGCAGCTTTTACAACATGGCTGAAGCAGATATCGCGCATTCGAATTTCTAATGGGAAAATCCCAGAGAAACTTTTGAAAGAGTAGGGTGCGTACGGAACTTTTTTTGTGAATTGGGTTTTAAGATTGGGTAGTTAGGTGTTGCAGCAGCAAGAGCTGCATTAGCCTTGATGGCTAGTGCGCCCAAGTCTTGCAGAGAAAGTGGAAGGCGGAATTTGGAAAGAGGGCACAAGAAGTATATGAGACCCAATTGAAGGTCTTCAGTTGGAGCCACAGGAGGCATTGGTGAGCCAACATACATGGATTCTGAGCAGCATATGTAGCAGTTTGGGTTCTGAGATAGAACATGCCATGCCTTAATTGGCTCCTTCAATTGTTGCAACTTTCCATCTAAGTGAACTATGTTAACCGTGGATTGCCAATTATGGTTTCCACCTTTGCTTGCGTATTGAGAAGATGCACAAATATTTCCCATATGCTTCTGTGTTTGCTTGATCACTAGTCTCTGTGGCAGAAAGTGGGAGGGGATCGATGGAGTTCAGGTATTATGAATAAAGAAATTATTATTAAATTTGTGAGGGAAGGTGTGTGTGTACACGCTGCTATTTATAGACAAAGAAGAGGAAAAAGAGAACGAGTAGAGTATAACTTAAATCAAGGAGACATTATCGTTGAAATTTTATTATTATTATTATATTTATATGAAAAATGCATGCAAAACACGGAAAGTGTTTGGATGGACTTAAGACATGCTTCTTCGTTGCTTCCTTTCTAAGAATGTGCAAACAACGGAACCTATGTACAGTTGTTATTCGTGCGCAAGTGCGTTCGTTGCTCCATACCGGTTTCGGTCCCGTTTTACACGTGGCCACCCAGAAAAATTATATATATTAAAAAATCAATCAATATTTTTTAAATACTAAATTCAAAAACATCTTATTTTTTAGAGGGATTAAAAATTATTTAAACCAAAAATCAATCAATGTCGATTCAGTTTTTATTGTTAAAAAACGACAGGTATTGAAAAAAGTGTCAGATTGTAGGTACAAATTAAATATTTTTCTTGAAATGTTTCTTTGAAGACAAAAGTTTGGGTTAAAACTGCAGTACTTACGTAGGACTAAGTAAAAAAAAAATTCATTAGTATAAATCCAACCCGAAAACTTTTTGTTGATGCTATTATATTCTATCCGATTATTTAAACTAATTAATTTCATTGAAAATTTATTCGCTCATTGAATTTATTATTATTGTTGTTGTTAATCATGTGGGAAATTCACGAGATAAAAGGGAGGATGAGAGCAACCAACGGAGGAGAGTGCTAGAAGTTCATGAAAATGCTTTTAATTTTCTTCGTAACAAAGGTGATAATTAAATCACATTAGGATATGGCCCACAAATAATAAGCATGTCAAGTTTGAAGTCTTGGAGCGGTGTTATGGGTCCCTACCAAGAAACATCCTTGAATTTTCTCCGCTGATACCTATTTTGTTTTCACAATACTTGTTTGCATGGATTGTATGTACCCTCTTTATGACTTTGAGGATGTTTCGTTTCAGATAATATTTTTTATTTTTATTTTTAAAAATATTTTTTATTTTCAATTTTAAAAAATTTAGAAATATGTTTGTTTTAACTTCTCTTTTTTAATTCTTTATTTTTAAATTTCTATAAAATGTAGTATTTAAATATGATAACTTCTAACTCTGTTATTCTTCAATGCCCAATAAAAATAATATTTTTCTAACAGAAATTCTACAAATAGAACGAAGTGAAAAAAATATAAAAAAAAACGTGACTTAGAAAGAAGAGTTGATATTCTAAGAAGATAATATTGATTAAAGCAATCTAATATTTCAACAATTATCACTAATATCTTACCTTATTTTTATCAGAAAATAATTTTAAATTTTGAAAAAAAATGTTTAATTTTTTTTCTTTCTAAATTTTAAGTAAACACATCTCTAATCTTATTTTGTGTGCATTCTCTTTTCCGTATTATCTTGAGTGTATTATTTTGTTGGGCCTAAGAATAGAAGGACTGGCGCTTATAAGGCCTCACGCTCAGAAGGCTGTGAATAATTTTGGCCTCTTGGGAAGTCGACTCATGTAAGTGTTCAGGCCTACAAGACTTAATATTTGAAAGATTGTAAACAGTGTCAAACCTACAATATTTATGGCCATGTGCATCCTTCGTTTGATAAATCAAAAATATAGATTTCAAAATTCTATATTTTGTCCCATATTTTTATATTTTTGGACTGTGTTTGATACCTAATCAGATATAACGCAAAGAAAACAGGACATGATAAAGGTTCAAGTTATAAAGTAATTTTTCATCTTATGAATTGTTTAATAAATAATAAACAATATAAATAAAAGAATGTAAAGTTTACTATTATACTCTCTTTTTTATTAATTATATTAATACAATTGATTAATATTTATTTATTTTCTTTTTTATGATAATAATTATCATTAATTTTTATTATCAAATATCAAATCATAGGGAATTGTTGTGGTATTCTTCTTCTGTAAATAACATATTAATTTTATTAGTGGTTAATGATCAAAATAATTGTTTAAAATCACAATGTCTTTTTACAATGGAGATATACATACAATTATTTAGAAGTTGCGGGGATATGAAGGGCTTCGATATAAAGGCAGTAATTTCTACCGAATATAGCTTAATATAGAAAATAAAAAATAATAAAAATAGACGTTATATATACTCTTGATGTAGGTGAAAGATTGTATAAATTTTATTATTTGTTCATTTGCGTAATGTTTTTTTTTGGAATGATAATGTGGATTGGACTCGATGGACTGCCATCATTTGACAGTAGTTTGGTTAACCCATTTTACCAACTCGTTAGGCTACAAATGGGCAAGAAAGGCTGGTGGGTTAACATGCCTCTATGTTTATTTTAAAAGAATTTTATCTATTGTATTAAAAGATTTATATAAATTTTTTTTAAATGAGAGTAGTTATTGAAATTTATTAAATTAAACAAAATATTTATGCTTTTAAGACTAATTGTGTTTTTAATTTATTTTATTTTTATATAATTATTTATTAATATATTTAGTTAAATTAACTCATTAGTTTTGGACATAAGTTATGATTTCAATTTGTATTACATATTAGTGTAGACTTTTGGCATTATAATAAGTTTATGTAAGTATGAAATAAAAAAAATTAATAGTGAGATTTATATTCTTTCTTTCTCATTCAATCTATACTAAATCCAACCACATATTTGAAATCTCATGTTCCACATCTAAATATGTCTCCCATCGCGGAACCCTTCCTCTTGAAATTTCTTACTTACAAGTTGTACAAGGATACATACAATAAATAATATTGTATAAATTATTATATAAGTAATAGGACAGTAGAGACAGACACCCAAAAAATATTGTTGTATATGTATTATATTTCTAAAAAAATTCAAAACTTTATATGAGTAACAATAAGAGCAAAAAACTTAGAAAGAAATATAATAATTTATCATTTATCTTAATGGTCTAAATTGAATCAACTTGATAATTGATTAAATTAATTAAAATTGACTAAAAAGTTAAAGAAAAAAATATAATCAAATCTATTTTGTTTTATGTTTTCTTTTTCTTAAAAAGAGAAATTAGGTCAAACACATTTAAAAAAATATTAAAAAATTTAAGATCTTCATTTTTATAAAAGAAAAGAGTAAAAGAAGAAGGTTTTAAAAAAATATAACTAACTAAAGCAACTTTAAAAAATAAGTTGTATATTCTAACTTCTTTGTCCTTTTTTTTTTTCTAAACTAAAATTTTAAAATAAAACTATCAAATACCTTCTAAATGCGATGAATTTGAATTTTTAGTTTGCCTCAAAATCTATATCATACCAACATTTTAATACACCTGTTTGTTTCTTGTTATTAGGACTTATAAAAACAACCATGCAAACAACACAATTTGTTAATGGAGAAATAATAAATACTGACAAGCGTACACATAAATCTTACACAATAATAAATGAATTTTGGAGAAGTTTGATAAGTATTTATAAAAAAATATTCAAACATTATCTGTATTGTTTGCTTTTCTACTATTTTCAATAAACTATTAGACCATCTCCATCGTACTTCTTATAAGGATTCTTATCCAAAAGAGAATGGTGTTTATTTAGGAGAAATAATTGGATACAAAGTTTATTCAACAGCGATGCTTATTTAAGCAAAGAATTATTATTTGTAAAATAAAGTGTATAACAGAATTTATAACTAACAAAAAAAATATAAAATACAATAAATAATATGAAGAGATATATACATAAAATAATATTATATAAATAACACTTGAAGCATCTATACTTAACATGAATAGTAGAGCAAACAATTTTTAATTTTTTTTAGAAATAAATATAATTTATTAAAAATTAAAGATTAAGATTGTAGCATAAGATGTACACTTCGAATCAACCAAAAACATTTATAAGAATAAATACTATTATATAATTAAAAAAATAAAAGTTGTTAGACAACTTATTTAATAAAAATTTTAAAGTTGTCGAATTGTGTAAAAAAATTATTTAAATTATAAAAATTAAGAATTAGTAATGTGTAACATATTTTAGATGTGTAAAAAAAAAACTGAAATAATGAGTTAAAGATGATTCTAGAATGTGTTTGATTCAATTTTTTATTTTATTTTATAGGTTCCTTAAGAGAAGGAGTTGTAATTGAGTCAAACACTTTTCATAAAAGACTCTTTAAAAATTAAATAATTTATTTTTATAAAATAATTTTTTTAATTAAATTAGTAGTGAAAACTTTTTTATGGTCTTTAATCAAAGTTAAAAAAATAAATAACAAGAAATAACAACTTGTTAAGTCTGGTTCATTTCATTCCAAATTATTTACAAGTCAAAACACATATCTACACAACGACTTTAGTATTGGATCCTCTCTTTCCAACTAGTTCAATAATAATAAAAAAAAAAAGAAACTAAGAACTAATAACATGTTAGAGAGAAAAAAATAGTAATGACTTTTTTTTTTTTCATTTTTCCTATTGTGCCATGCTATCGAGTCTAAAAGTTAAAGAAAATAAAAAATACATTTAAATAAATGGTTTGAGAGATTTTTATTTATATTTTATAAAATTATATTCATGTTATTAATTATTTTTTACATACTTTATATAAATGAGATATATTTAAAAAAACATAACATGATTAGATTATCTACAACATTTAAACTCAAGATATTGTTTAAAAATTACTGAATTCAAGACCACTAAGATCAATGACTTGTGAATTTATCAAATGATATATATTTTTCAAAAAAAAAACCTTTCATTTTTCCTTGATGTTTCACTTGGATCTTTAACATCAACAAATTCTATTTGATGAAAGTAGTTTGGTTTTGCATATTCTTAACAAATTACAGTTATGAAATGGAGTTGCATTTTCATTAAAGTCGAACTCTTTTTGGATGTTATATGAGAAAGACAAACTAGTTTCGTAGCTTTGATTTTTTAGTATGAGTTAAACTTACAAGTGAAAAGTTAAAACAACCACTAAATTTCAATCATTTGGTTATGAAGTTTGGTGAATTAGTTAAGAAAATATTAGAAAAAAATTGTTAAGGAGAATTTCATAGGGAATAATATTTTAAAAAAATTAGTTTTTTTAACCAAATTTAATAATATCGTGTAATTTTTATTGTCATTGTGAAATAAAACATTTTGTTATTATTTTGTTGATTATAAAGTTTAAATTGGGCTTTCAACATTTTGTCAAAATTGAACTGTTATTTAATAATAACAATTCTTATATACTAATAAGTCTGAGTATATTTCTAGAAATTACTTGGTTTTTTATTTAATTCCTTCGTAAAGAATAGCACAGGTGACAATGTTTCGAATACAATTCATTTTTCAAAATTAATTATAAACATATATTCTTTATAACTTCAAACATTTTGCTAGTAATTGACAATTTTTTATATTTTTCTTTGAATTAATTACTCATATATTTCATACAAGTAAAAAAATCTTCCAAAAATAATTTCTTAAAATTTAAACTTTTCAAAATTTTACCTTAATTAAAAAATACACGTGTGCCAGCCTACTTATAAGAATATGACATCGGAAGTTGCCACTGGCATGGCTAAAAATTGATGAAACATATAACCTATGTTATCATATAACATTCATAAAACAATTTAGGAATATGAATTTTATCTCTGAAAAATTAAGTTTTTTAAATTTTGATCTTTTAAAAGAAATTAATTTTAATTTTATAATTTTTTGTTTTATTTTTTTTATTAAATAACTTTATATTTTAGTCACTATTATCTATTAAATAATAATATTAACAATTATTATCATGTTATTGAAAATTTTGATAAAAATCATATATAATTTTTTTATCAAACTATTTTTTTAATATTTTATTATTTAGTTTGATGTTATTTATTATTTTAAATAAATAAAAATTTAAAAATATAATTTATTAAAAAAATTATATGTATCTATTTTATCACATTTTTTAATAACGTGATAAAGTTATTAAAAAATTAAAATAATTTTTTTTATTTAGAAGGATTAAAATAAAAAAAAATATTTTTAAAAAAATCAAATTCAAATTTAAACAAACAGTATACACAAGAAAATGATATGTAATAAGAATTCGTGTTACACGAAAATTGTATAATGCTTTATATCCTTGATTTCCGTCAAAACATGGATTTTTTTTATAATTATTTATTTAACCTTTGTTGAATGAAATATTCACAGGTGTTTTTGTGTGATTGGCATGTGCAATTCTTCCTAATAAATAATAATGCTCATATGTGTGTGCATATATATATATAATAACATAATTTTATTTTATTTTCTCTATCTCGCGCAATCTACTCTTCTCTTACTCTTTTTTTTTCTTACTTATAAAATTAGTTATAGAATCTATTCCACAAATTAACATTTCTGAACTTAATAATGCTCCTATGTGTGTGCACATATATATATATAACATCATTTTTTTTTTCTCTTTCTCACGTCATTTACTCCTCTCTCACTTTTTTTTTCTTACCCATAAAATTAGTTATAGAATTTATTCCACAAATTAACATTTCTGAACTGAGATTGAGATGTGACAAGACAGGTTGATCCAGATTAACATGATGAGAAGCAAGCAGAATGAAGTAGTGAACTGAACTTGTTTACAATTTATAAATTTAAACTGATAGATTCTGTGGTGTGGTGGCCATCCATCAAGCTCGTGACATGAGCGACCCTACAATGCCTGCAATGAGAACCGTTGGATCTCCCAACACAGCTGATATCACAACCTGCAGAGCGAAACCAGCAATCTCACAGCACTTTTTCACCTTCCCTTTACTCCTCCTACTGTTATGAGGAGTGTACAGTGTGTTCCTAAGACTAGGAATGTTGCTATCCACACTCCTTCCTTTGCAGCGTCCAACATACACCTCATGCCAATTCTCTACCAACATGTTCCTCACACACGCCACATGCAGATTATAGTTCTTGCACTTTGACCTGTAACTCCAGCTACGCCCTTTTCTTCCACAACGGTGACAAGCTGAACTCACTTTCCTGTACAAGTATAGCTTCACTTCACCATCATCAAGGACCATTGGTAGCTTGGCACAACACGGGTGGAGGTCGAACCCGCATGCTTTGCAATGGTACACAAAGCCACTCACGTCCTTCTCACATGCGTTGCAGTAACGAGGCTTCTCACCTGGAGGTTTTGACATGAACTGGAAGTTGCATTTGCTGTAGAATGGATGGAACAAAGTGGGGGAAGTTATCATGGCACAGTGCATGTGAAGGTCGAAGTCACAAATGGAGCATTTGTAACATGACCCTATGCCCACTTCCTTGCAGCCGTCACATTTGAAGGGGAATTCTGAGTACTCAAATCTCAGCTTGTGTTGAGGGTGGCTGAAATGGGATATCTCACTGTACTTCATGCTTGTGTTTATATGAATGAGTCTTTGATTTTGTTAGAATGGCCTCTGGTGGGTGGCATGCCTTTTGACATCAAAGGGTAATCGTATTTATATGTGGGAGCTGATGTGGATTTCTGTTGGATGAGGGGTAATTAGAAGGATTTTAGTAAGGTTTGGGTTTAATTTGGCTTATGGTAGAAGCAATTGAAAAGGAATTATGCCTCTTCCAAAGATGGTGGTGATGGTGGTAAATAGAGACTTCATGGGAATCACCACGTCAACGGGGAGGAAAAGAGCTGGACATTAGGCATATTGTGTAGTGTCCACCAGAGAATATATACCAGATTTTTATCATCATTATTATTATTATGTACTTTAGTTGATGGACTAACATGTTAGTCTGCTGTACAATCTGTACATAAAATTAAGGATTGGTTTATGATTAATTGGTTGTCATATTTTGCAAAGTATGTAAAACTAGCAACTGAAAAATGCAGGGGAGTAACTCATATAACTACGGATTTCATTTTTAGAGGAGGGTTAAAAGGGTGTCTGCCAAGAGGTCTAATTAGCATTGGAAATATGTTTAGGATAACTTATTTGGATAATTTTTTTTGTAAACACTTATAAGAAATAAATAAATTAATTAATTAATTTTTTTTATAAGATAAAATTAATTTATATATTTAATTTTAAAAAAAAAATTAAGATGGATAAGTTAATTTTAATTTATAAAAATACTGAAGGGATCATGAAGATAATACTTCAATCTCGGAATTTCTCATTACAGAATAAGAATTTAGCATCTATCGAGTTGGGTTGAAATGGATAGAATGAATTGGCAATATTTTAGTGTCAGGATGATATGGCACAGATATGAGAATTTATCACTGGTAATTTTTGTGCCAGTAATTTCAACATACGCAAAGAATGAAGGGCTTTACATTTAAATAATTGGATTTGCTTAGTTGAAAGCTAAGGATGATTGAGAATCAGAGACACGCAACCTTCTTCCGTGATTGAAGTTTTGAAACAAAAAAGGTAGAAGGGAATAAATTCCTTTTCATAATTAGTAGTTTCGTACCGTCCAATCTTTTAAGTCCACTCGGTTCTACGAAAGAAATTGTGCATGATTTAAGGTCTTATCCATTTGTATCTTCACCAAGAATGCCAATGACCCATGATGCAATTCTGAGGAACAGATTCTCGGATATCTGTAGTACATGACAAGTTGGACCTTATGAGGTTGTGGGATTTTCTTAGCAAAAGCATTACCATCACCAATTCATGAAGGCGTTTAATGGAAGCTGCACAGTGGTTGTAAAATGCTACAATGTGATAGATGTTTCACAGTGGCTGTGGAGAACTTATGCTATATTAATATACTGTTTCTCAATTGTATTGCTTATCACTTATTGAGGAACAAATTCTATAACAATTAAGCAACCCAGTTGAACAATAATGACGAAATACTACTTTTATCCTTTAAATTTTTTGACCATTTTTCTTTTTGTTTCTTTTACCACTGAAACAAACATCAGGAATCTTTCGTCAAAGTGTTTAGCCATTTGGTTGGTTACTTTCTCCGTTCAATTCTGCTGCAGCAATGGTACTCCCATGATCTTCTTCATCTAAAGTGAAAGTTTAATATGATTCTCTTTTCTGGTCCTCGTAATCTGTGCTGATCTCTGTTTCGTCCTTATCAAGAATGAAATTATTCCTTCCAACTTTCATCTCCAAGCCTTTCAAACTAACCATCTTAGACAGCTGCTTTGAAACTAATTCTTTCAGTTTTGTATGCTTAGTTACCTACGATAATTAAAATTAGAATGAATTGTATTGGATAGGAATGGATCTGTGTGGAAGCAAAATACCAGACTTATTGCAAGGAAATTAACCAGTTAGTGGTTCCTTCATCCAATTCAATTTAATAAGAAAAAAAAAATAAAGGGTCTGTTACTTTGTCAAAGCATCTGCGTGATACAAAATCCTATATTAAGTTTAGCAATTTTATTCCCATTAGACCATACCAGTTTCACAAACTAATTAGTGATTACTTTCAAAAAATAAAAAGTAGTCAACAGCTACAGCTAAAGAAAGGCTACATCCAATAATCCACTTTATAGAAGCCTAGTTTATGGTATCGATCTTTCCCTTTGTTGCTTGGTCCCTCTCTTATTCCAATTATTCATTATTCAGTTAATCTATTGGATCTTCAATCCCAGTAAGACTTGTGTACACTAGTTCTTCCCAAATTAAAATTAAAAAAATAAAATAAACCCATTAATATGATGAGGTAATTATGTATTTTTTTAAAAATTGAAGATATGTTGGGTCAAAAATCGAGAATTAATCTGTCATGCACCAAAGTAAATGTGTCTTTAGTACATCAAATAAATGACCCCAGTCCGCAGACTAAACTAGACTAGACTAGACATGTTTTTTTGAAGTGAAAGTCAAAACGAATAAATATTAAGAAGTTGCGAATGAAAAATGAAGGACAAACATCCGAATGGCTATTCTGATTCAAGTCCTAAAACAATTTCCCCAAACTCTGAGACCGAAAGCTTGGCCTCTGTTATATTTTTCCTCTTGTTCAGACGATGCTACCCAGAGTTTAGCAACAAACGTTGTTTCCATCCTGACCCATCACCGTTCCAAGTCACGTTGGAGCAATCTCCGTTCGGCGTGCCCCAACGGCGTCACCCCGGTTGAGTTTTCCGAAATTACCCTCCAACTGAAGAACAAACCCCAACTCGCCCTTCGCTTCTTCCTCTGGACCAAATCCAAATCTCTCTGCCACCACAACCTCGCCTCTTACTCCTCCATCATCCACCTCCTGGCACGTGCGCGCCTCACCTCACACGCTTACAACCTCATCCAAACAGCCATTCGCACTTCCCACCAAAACGATGACCAAAAGTGTCGTTTCACCTCGCAGCCATTGAACCTCTTCGAAACCCTCGTCAAGACCTACCGAGATTCTGGCTCTGCTCCCTTCGTCTTCGATTTGTTGATCAGGGCGTGTTTGGACTCCAAAAAGGTTGAGCCTTCCATTGAGATCGTTAGAATGTTGCTCTCTCGCGGTATTAGCCCTAAAGTTAGCACCTTGAATTCTTTGATTTCTAGGGTTTGTAAACGTCGAGGGGTGGATGAAGGGTATGCAATTTACCGCGAGTTCTTTCGTTTGGATGAGGAAAATAATGAAATTTCTAAAAGGGGTTGTGGTTTTAGAGTCACCCCCAATGTCCATACTTACAATGAATTGATGCTGTCTTGTTACCAGGATGGTTTGGTGGAAAGGGTGGAGGAAATTTGGCATGAAATGAGGTGTAACTGTAAACCCAATGCTTACAGCTATAGTGTTATGATGGCTGCTTTTTGTGATGAAGGGAGAATGGGGGATGCAGAAAAGTTGTGGGAAGAGATGAGAAATGAAGAAATGGAGCCTGATGTGGTTAGTTATAATACTATCATTGGTGGGTTTTGCAAGATAGGAGATGTTGGAAGGGCTGAGGAGTTTTTCAGGGAAATGGCATTGGCTGGTGTTGGGACCACTGCTTCAACTTATGAGCATCTTGTGAACGGGTATTGTCATGTTGGAGATGTTGATTCGGCTGTTCTTGTTTACAGGGATATGTCTAGGGGGGATTTAAGGCCTGATGTTTCAACCCTTGACGTGATGGTTAGGTTGCTTTGTGATAAGGGTAGGGTTCAGGAAGCTCTGGAGATTGTGAGGTGTGCAGTTAGTAAATTTGACTTGATTCCAAGGGAAAAGAGTTATGCGACCTTGATAAAAGGGTTGTGTTTTGAGGGGAGGATGGAAGAAGCGTTGAAGATTCAGGCAGAGATGGTTGGAAAAGGTTTCCAACCCAATTCTGAAATATATGGTGCTTTTGTTGATGGATATATTAGAAAAGGGAACGAGGAAATGGCAGAAGCTTTGAGGAAAGAAATGCTCCAAAATCAGATGCAGAGCTAACAGAAAAATCGCTTTTGTACTTTGCCTCTTCTGGTGAAAATAATTTACTTGTAAGGTTCTGTGGCCATCGATGAATGAACTTATTGGAGGTGATAATGAATTGTATCCTGATCTATTTTATCCTCAGGCGCGGTTCATGATAGCGGTTATCTCCTGATAATCAACTTAAGATAAATGGCATTATACAATGAAGCAACGCTTCCGGTTGAACACAAGTCTTGCACACTTTTTAGGAAATTCTGTTCTTAGTGCATCGGATGCAATCAACGCCAGTTACTTGTAAAATATTCCCACAGTATATTTTGGATGTCAAAAGTGGGTTTTTTTAAAAGAATACATCTCAAGAATTTAAGTTGTGTAGCAGCAGAAATGACAATTAATTAAAGTACCCTGGTTTGATACGAGACATTTAATTAAATCAAATGTCCTCGTTCAGAGGAACACTCGTCAAATTTTATGTTCGATTTGGGAGGTTTCTATGGTCTCTTTAATTTTGTTATCTGGTTGTCGCGTAATGATCATACCGTAATTCAAAAATTAAACTCTTTATTTTGTCTGTTAGTTTTTTATTTTTTTTATAAAATGTTTTGTCTGTTAATTTTGTGTATCACTGTGACTTCTCAACTGAGTAGCATGAGTTGATGGTGATATAGATGATTAGCAAACGGCCGAAATGCAGTGTGCCCTTCGTCATGAAACTTTCGACTGTTTACATTTATGTATCTGCTATGAAGCTGAGCATGACATTCATTGGACTCAAAATGCACTTTGCTCCTGTGTACAGTTTAACTTTGAGCTTTTCCAAATACAAGTTATACGAGTTATATAATTATAAATATACATAATTTATAATCCTGCCCCCTGGTATTTCTCATGCTATAATAGAAGGGAAAAAAAATACAAAATAAATAATGATTGATCTAATAACTTTACAGGGGAATTAAATGAGAATCACAAAGAGGGTAATAGCCAAAGATTAAATAGAGAGGACGCCATAGATAGAAACCATGAAAAAAAGGCCATAATTGCAGATATCCTGTACCTGCCACAAAGCTTTGGAGGGCAAAATGACCCATGGGTGTTGAGCAGGAGATCCACAACACTAGCTGTTGAGCAAGCTGCTGCTAGTGTAAGAGTTGATAATACCTGTAGCAAACAAACTGGAGTCACTAACAGCTGGTTGCCAGTATCTATCTACATCAACTGATACATAGCACTTGGATCAGAAACTACATACCCAATCTCCCACCACGATAATCAACAGTATTCCTGGTTGACGAATGGGGCATTTGACCAGAACGGAATATCCATCTACTAATGCTAATGTGAAACTCCATGGTATGACCAACCCCATAATTGTCACCAGATAGCTTGGGCAGGGATTAGTGAACACAAAAAATAAATGAGTTAATTGACAGAAGAATGAACAAATTCAATTGTGCTAATGATCCTGCTCAGATCCTATCATTTATGTGACACAAATAACAAGCAGATTTGTAGGCATGTTTAACAAAAGAGTAGATTATCAATAAAAAATTCAAATGTGCGCTGAACCTGGACTGCAGCTTTGTTGTGTAAGTGGTGAGATGGGAGAAAAAGTAATTTCGGTTGAAATTTACAAGATTTGCTACATGATTAATAATTCAAATTAAGCTCTTGTTTAGAACTTAATAGTGTCACAAACCTGCTACAAAGAACTAACGACAATGACTTGCTGGTATAATTCACTGCTCTCCAGGAAAAGTATTAATAATCATTCCATGGTACGTTTTAGATACATAGAGCTCTATATGTTCTTTTGTCACTTCTCACAAGTTGGATCGACCACGATAACTATGATGCCAATTCATTATACCGACCAGTTCTTAACACTATACATGTGAACAAAGATTTTGTGCTTTGTAGATTAGATCATTAAATAAAATACAAATTTTAGTAGCAAATTGGTCATGTTAAATAAATATCAATAGAGCAATGAAATTCAGCATCCTTCTGTCTCATCAATCGATGCAAAACAATAGTCAAAGGTTGGGGGAAGTTAAAGGTAAATACTGAATCATTCTTTCTGCCAGTCATTAGAGAAATAACGGCACCGATATTAAGCAGCCTGGCTCTAATAAGTTGAAATGTCTATTCCAAGAGGAATCTTGCTTAGAAATAAATCATTCGTAAAACATCCGCCAAAATCATCCTTGGCATAAAATTAAGTCTTCCTTTTACTCTGAATGAACTCAATGCTAGATGATCTATGAATAACATAAATATGCAAGAAATGGATACGTAAGAGAGGCTAAAACACTGCAGAATGTCAGGTAAAGCCAGAAAAACCAGAGCAAATAATGGCAAACGCCAACTACCGTTTGAGATTAGAATAACATCAAAGAGGGGAAGCGGGCAAAAGTAAAAGGTACCAGAAAGCCGTGTAGCTGTAGAATTCAACCCCCAGAGACATAAAGAGAAGGGAAGCGGAAGAGAACATGGTCTGGCCCAATCTGAGACTGAAGCTGGCGCTGGTGCCCACGGAGCCAGGTAATTCATCCATTAGTTTATTTCATGGGATGTACTAGAACTGAACTAATTCTATTTCTTGTTTTTCCTCTTTCCTTGTGATGTGCTACTCTCATATTTGTCCTTCAAGATCAAACCAATCTCGTCTTGTCATCAACGTCTACACTTTTCAGCTGAAGCCTTCTGGTGATACAAAAACATTATCTAAAGTAGATAATATCTCACGCCTCCCAAGGTTTGTACAAAATACTCGACCCCTTTTCTCCCTTGTGCAAAGAATGAAACGAGCCAAGAAAGAAAAGAAAGAAAATCCAATATGTAACTGGGACATGGGTTGCACTTTATGACAATGAAGACCTCTCGCTTCCAAATAGAAACTTCATGATAGAATTCCGGCAAGTTTATGTTAGGCGCAAGTTTGGACTTTGTGCAAAGGCTTTTTCTGTCTGCTGATTGAGCAATAATGTAGTTGCTATAATTAGGATGGTGGTGTTGACACATGGGCTACTTCGTTTTTCGGTGGCAGGTCTGGGGTGCCGCTAAATATATGAGATTTCTTTGACAGGACTTTCAATGAGGTGAGTCCTAACTTTTCTGTTTATAGCAGAAACGTTTTTGCCTTCTCCACTCTAGCCTCATGATGGTGGACAGAAGAGTAAAATATGAGATGAGATATATTCAAAAGGGTGATCAAAAGATGTGTTTTTTGCTTTAAGATTTGATCCTTTTTCTTGTTTATTTTTATATTCGAAATTTTTGTTATATATTTTTTTATGGTTTTGAACGGTCGTTAGTCTTAGTTGATAGGGGTCAGACAAGACAAGAGAAGCATCTGTGTCCAAAATCAATTTATGAATGGAATGACTAGCGACAAATTGTGTACCAGTGCTTTCTAAAGAAGGAAGTCAGATTCGCCATTTGTCAAACCGGTATTGAGCCCATTTTCATTGGAAAGTGACGCTATCATGTGAAACAAGTGGTACTGGAGAAACTAGAATGGTGGGACAAAAAAGGCTATAAGATTAAGGACTCTCAATTCTGTACGTTTGTGATCAACTTAGTTCTGGAGTCTCCCCATAGCTTGTTAAGCTTTTACTCTGTCAAAAATGATAACCCAAAAGGTACACCACTGCAGCATCCCCATATGTGCAAGTGCAAGTGCAAGGAGTACCAACCCTTACTATTTCCTCTAACTGCGATTTTAAGCTCTTTTCATGTTGGTTTTGTTTGCAGTGTTATCCTTTTTTGGATACAATAAAAGAAAGAAACCACTTTCGTGAAAACCAAACCGTCTGTTTCCACCAGTTCAACCGTGAACCAAACTACCTACTTCTCCACCAGTCACATCGCTAATCTGTCTAAATAATGTAACATTAATTATATGTTTGGACAAAAATGAAGAAAAATATATAAATAATAACACATTTTTTTTCAAATAAAAAAATATAAAAGAAAAAAAAAACAACTTTTAAAGAAATAATTTCTTCTTTTCCTTCATTTTCTTTTATTTTTTAGAGCATGTTGGTATGGATTCGCTTTCTTTTCTTTAAATGTTGTCACCCCTTACCTTTTGTTGACAATGAAATTTTGAAAATAGAAGGTCAGTTTTTAATAAATACCATCTAATTTAATAATTTTATAAAACAGTAACATTAAAAATAAATTAACATTGATTAAAAATATTTAGTATTTAATCTTTTATTTATTTATATAAAATTTATATATTTCTCTAAATTTAAAAATAAATAGATTATCTTGAATTTTTCAACTCCTCTGAAATCCAAAAGTCTTACTTTTAAACATAATTTATATTTCCGTGCATAGAATAACCAACTATAAATCCAACAAAATATCCGTAATTTAAAAAAACTTCATTTTTAACTATCAACAGTTCGCTACCAACATTATTTTTTTTTAAAATAAAATTTAAACTAAATATGAAATATTTTTTAATTAAAATAAATTTTTAATTATCTTATTAATTCATAACAAATCTAAATAAAAATATGAATAATATAACTAATTATATAAATTAATTATCAACTTTTTATTTCTTTATTCTTTTTAACATTTATCAACCTTTTGCTAAAAAAACTCGCACATGAGCTTATAAAATCCAAGTATAAATTCTATTTAATCCGTTGATTAAACGAGTAAAATAATTTACATTTTAAACAGGCTTTAAATTTTAAAGTTTGTATATGCACGAACTACAAAATAGACAAGCACAGACATTTACCCGTTTACCTTCTATCAACATTTAATAATTATAGTCTTCTAAAAAAAAGTCACTAATTATAATTTCTCATGTAACAATAACAATATTCATAATATAATAAACCATTACTATTACAAAATATATATATAAACAAGAAAATCATTAAAGATTATAAACAGAAACTAACAATTCATTTTCTACTTAACTTTTATTTTCTCAATTTACTCTAAATAGTTATTTACATACAAAATTAATTAGTATAAATAGTTTCATACCTTTTTATAATTTTATTATAAAAAATATTTTTTTTTATTTCTCACAAATATTCTCTTTTAAAAACAATCTTATTCACATCACTATCAAACAATAAATATAGATATTTTCTAACCAAATTCAAACCTTAATTCATTAAGTTATGAATTCCTACCACTTCCACTAGACTCAATCTCGGTTAAAAAATTTATTCTTTTAAACAATTTACAAAAATCTTATAATCAACATTCAGCTAACACGTCCAAAGATGAAATTTCATATAATCAATTATAACAATAATTGAGTGTCTCTATAATTGATTAACACACTTGTATTCCAAATGCAAAAGGAAATATGATTAAACTCAATAATATATCATCATGGCCTCACAATTTCAAGGGTTAAATATAAACATTACTCCATGATTGCCGGAACCAAAGGACACATCCTACTCCTCAAGATCCACTGCAGCAATAAAAAAGAATGCCAACATATAAAACTTGGTCAAACTAGGAAAAAGGCAGCTATGAAGTTAACATTTATCTGCCCACTTAGAATTAACACAAGCAAATAAAAGCAAAGCACTGCTATAAACTTATACATACATAGACAAGGAAGACAGCAGAAATGGATTTCCTTTATGTTCGCAAAAGGTGAGAGAAAAAATCCATAATTAAATAGAAATATTCAGATAAACACCATAAATGAATAATATTTCAGCTAAAAGATCACAAGTAGAAGTGGGGTCAAAATGGTGAGTGCAACACTACAAGTTTGAGACAGCAAATACACTAAAGAATAGCTATTGGCAAGTGCCTATACCCCCTACAGTCACAAACTATGCATTTTGATACTTCATCAATAGATGACTAGAAGTTCAATTTTAGCAAACAAGACAAACATAAGACCATACTAGTCCATCCCAGATAGCAACACAGAGTGGCCGACCCTAAAAATGGGATAGCAGGATGACCGCTAATCTAACAGCAGAGAACAGCCTATGGCAGTGAGCCAAATGTTCCATCATATACATATGGCAGATGGTGTGGTGGAAGCCATGGCAGACAAAATATATATATATAAACTGAAAAAAAAAAACAACAAAAATGACATAAATATATTAAAAACAGCATAATGACAAACTAAAATTCATAACATTCATCGAAGTCTGAAAATTTCATGATTCTCATCACATAAACTCAAACATAATTCATCATCCTCATCCCCCTTCCTCTAACCCAACATAATGACTCTGAAATTCTAAAAACAGAGAATTGAAATTCTGAAATTAAAAAAAAATAAAAAAGAGAGAACTATGCTATAGATAAAATAAATTCAGAAATTTTAAAAAAACAGAGCACCAACTAGTTGAAGAACATTTGAAAAGAGGAGAAAAGGAGGGAAAAACAGATGAGGACGTAAAAAAGAAAGAAAAATAATTGAAATAGAAGGATCAAGATGAAAAAAACAAACATGTTTATATGGGTTGTCAGGAAAGTCAACGGCAAATGTCGTGGTGCTCAGGCCACCACGATTCAGGTTGTCAGAGTGAGTTGTTGCTGGAGAGCCTCAACATTTGCACATCGTACAACTCAACCTAGGATTCTCTTCTCTCAAGATTTCACATTCACGATAGGCAAATAAAAGCTGATATTTGAAATTGGGTTCTTGGAAAATGTGCCAACTCACAGCACAAAAACATGTTTTTTTAAAAAATATATATATATATATATATTCCGCCATGTGCACCATAAACCACCACAACACCATGTCCATGGCGAGCACCACAGCAGAAATGGCAAAAGACGCCATATACCATTATGGCTCCACCACAACCACTATTTGATAACACTTATTATAAAAAAAAAGTTTATATTAAATAACTATATTACACACACATGCAAATGTTTAATAACAGCAAGAGTCCAGTAATATAAAAGAAAAAGAGTATATGAACACAAGAATATAAAGCAAAACACAGACCCCTATTTGACATGAACACGATACACCCCAAAGGATGTTAACAGAAAGTGACCAGAGAACAATGTTCCAGAGTTCAACAGAGTGCGAGTTAGCTGGAAACTCCACCAGAGCCCCGTGGGTTGGCCAGAAACACCACTGAAGTGCCATACACCCAAGTACAATGGTTGGCCCGAAACACAATTGGGAGCTGTGTCAGAAGGTTTGCATCTAATAGAGAAGAGACCAGCGTCATTTAGCCTTCAAAAGGTCTTTGAGAGGAAAATAGAGTCAAATAAAATAAAAGGGGAAAAATCCCAAGATTGGCCCCCACTTAAACAGCAAAAAGATCATCATTTGATGGGTGGAAAAAAGGGGAAATAAGGAGGAATTGTTTCTGAGCCAGTGACAAACATAGTCCGTATCCTACTGTTCCACATCGCTCCAGCGCCTAGACAGATACTACCAACTTCAAATTCCCCATTTATGTTATGGCATTTTCTTATCTCATATACTAAGAAAATCACAATCACTTACAACTTAAGTTTGCAAGAGTTAATTTTAGAAGTCAAAAAGCAAGCTCTTCTTCCTTACAGTAAAATCTAAATCCAATCTATAGTTTTCAACTCTTGATTTTCTCAAGGTATGAAAAACAGAGGGCTGCACAGTAAAGAGAGACTAGAGCATACTCCTCATCCAAAATTCCATTCATCATATTATAAAACCATCTTCCAATAAGCCAACACTATTTTATCATTTGAATATCAAAATTTGCTTCACTTTCAGTCAGATCTCAACCACATAAACCATCAGATAGACAATGCAGATATCACACAGGCACTCATGAGAAAATTATAAATTGAAATAAATGTTAATCACTGTCAGTTTGTAATTTACAATTTATGTCACCTAGACCACCTATAAAAGGTTTTACACAAACATAAGATCAAGATCATATCACAGTTCAGCTGTGATATCTATCACAGATTGCAGCAATTACTATAAACATGGTCAGGATGCAAATACCACACATAATGTTGTCATTAGTTTTTTTCATTATTTTATAAGTTCCTTAGAGACCAACTTACCATTATACACAGCACATATTACCCGGCTGTCTGTATAATCTTGGCTTCTTAAGCTACATTGGGTGTGGGAGAAACAAAGGCCAATATTTGGAAGAAGAAATTTTTTTATGAAATAATCCAGTGCGTCTGGGGGAAAAAGAAAAAGATTTTAAGGGAGCAATATATTCCCCTATCTCTCTTAGAGATGTTCCCATATAACAGAGATGCAGTTCAGAAAACAAGACAGTGAGTTGCGGAAAAAAAATCATATAACAATTCAGAATAAAGGAGGAGGACGGTACCTGAGAGAGAATCTAAAGTTCGAGCTTAAGTTCCTCTTTCTCGGCGCTGAAAAAGTGAAGAACGTAAGGGGTGACTCGAATAACAACAACCCATGCCCCAAACATGGCCACGTGAGATTTCAGCTGCTTCAATGCTGCAGCTTTGTCTGGCTTGCGCATGAACATTCCCGGAAACATGATGCCTTCACTGATCTGATCTCGCTTAAACCCTAACTCTTCTATCTATTCTCTACTATTTAGGGTTTCTCAATTTCATCAAAGTTCTTTTTTGCTTTTCCAAACAAGTACCAATCGCGGCCCATTAGGATGCTGCCCAAACAAGAGCCCATTGGCCCATTTAACTATTTGTTTTCTTAATCCACCTGCACTTCAATGGAGCTAATCCAAATTCCAAGTCTTTTCAATGTTATTCTTTTGTTGTATGCTTGCCATGTCCATAAACAAAAGTTATGAACAAACTTTGTTTTGTGTTGGAGTTTACACTTCTTTTTTTATTCATTATCAAAGCCAATTTTCTTCGTTAGTCAATTTCATGTTGTAGTTTCACAAATGTAGACAACACTTAGTTTGCAAATTTTAATCTGTGATGAAGAGAATAAAAAGTTGCTAAACTACTAAAAATATTACGTACAAATAAGTGTTCCGTCAAAATATAAAGCGTAATAAATTATGACTTCATATATGTATTGATTTTTAATCTTTATTAGTCTTTATTTATCTAATAGTCGTAACAAATTATTCTTTTGTTATTTTTTTAAATGAAGAACACAATTGTTTAAAACATATAACTGAATTCTAAACTATTATCTAAATCCTTAATTAGACTCTTTCATGCTAATCATATCCATACAATGTATAAAAATAAAAAATCATTATAATTATAATTATAATATCTCAAAAGACAATGGGATTTATTAAAACTTAAAATAAAATTATTTTGAGATGATAACATATTCACAATAATATTTGATATAATTTAATTTAATTTAAAATTAAAGTTGAAAATAATTATTATAATTTTAAAAAAGAATAATTGTTACACTAAATTTACTTCTTATATTAAAATATATAGTTTAATCTATTTAGCTTGATATCATTATAATTAATTATTTTTTCTTTATATGAGAGATACAAGTTTTACTATACTCTCCTCTCTTATGATAAAGTTTAAAATAAAATATATATTTTTGTTAAAAAAATGTGAGTATTACACAATTTTTTCTTAAAAAAAATACAATTTAATATATTTAACTTAACATTACTAAAAAAAATATTTATCATAAATTTTTAATTAAAATTTATAATAAATTAATATTATTTTCCTAAATTGTCATTCATTCACTTGATTTTTTTAAAAATAAAATAAAATTTAAAATAATCTATTAAATTAAGAACTAAAAAGAAAATTTATGAGATAAATTATATATGTGTCAAATTTGTATATATTATATTAAATTTTTTAATTTCTATATTTTCTTTAATAGTAAAATTTTAATATAAATAGATTCATTTAAAAGTGTTTACATTTAATATATATATATATTAGCATTATATTTATTAAATCAAATAAATATATTATTTTAATAAATACAATATATAATAATATTATTAAAATCAATAATACATTGAAGTCAATAAATATAATAATTATAATATTATATAAGAAACATACCAATTTTTTTAAATATTTATATAAATACTACATTAAATAATACAAAAAATACTATCTTAATACATGTGTTGAGTTTTACTTAT
>JAMLFT010002510.1:0-25234 GCA_026544285.1 Pachyrhizus erosus | reverse complement strand
ACTTAAATATTAATATTTATTTATTAATTAGAGGAAAATCTAAATTTTTTTTCTTTTTCTTATTTACTTATTTCCCTATCTCTGTTCTAATTTTCTTGATTTTTAAATTCCTAATTTCATGTCGTTTCATATATTTTATTTATTTTATTTACTTGTTTAAGTATATATTGGATTTTATTTTTATTATTCCTTAATTTGCTAAATTAATTTCTTATTATCTAACTAACTACTTTTTTTATATATGAAATAATAATATTTTCATTATTTTGGAAAATGGGATGTTACAGTAAGTAAGGTGTACCTTCTAGACAATGCATCAGCTGTAACATCTTCCTTATAATTCTTATACTTGATCACATAAAGAAACATCTCGATGAATTAAAACTACTTGGCATGTCTCTTTTGAAGCTTACCTTGAGTTTTCAAAATCTTCAAACTTTGATGGTCAGAATGGAATATAAACTCCCTTACCCACAAGTAGTGTTGTCATTTATGCAAAGTTCTTACTAAAGAATGCAATTGGTTTAGAGTCCTACATCAATACTGCACAAATCTTGATACTAGAAGCATCACATTCAATTTCAAAAGCTTTATCAAGATTGGATAAACAAAATAAAGGTGCATTGCTCAACTTCTTTCAACAAATTAAAAGATATTTCGTGCACATCATCCCATTTGAACACATTATTTTTAACACATTCATTCAAAGTTGTAACAATAGAACTAAAGTTTTTCAAAAACCTATAAAAAAAACTTGCTAAATTATGAAAACTTCTTGCCTCATTTGCATTCTTAGGTGTAGGTTATTCTCTAATTACCTTTAACTTTTCTTCATCCATACTTATTCCTTTGGAGTTTACAACAAATCTTAGAAACATAACAAATTCAAGATAAAATGAACACTTTTTGAGATTGACATACAATTTTTCCCCCCTCAAAACATTAAGAACATTTTGCAAATGATCAAAATATGTTCCTATAATGTCTTACTATAAATTAAAATATCATCAAAATATATCACAATAAATTTTCCAATGAAAGAACGCAAAACATGGTTCATTAATTTTATGAAAGTGCTAGGTGCATTAGTTAAGCCAAATGACATTACCAACCACTCCTAAATCATATTTTGTTTTAAAAGCTATTTTCCATTCATCACCTTCTTTCATGCGAATTTGATTGTATCCACTTTTCAAAGCAATTTTAGAAAACATACAAAAACCTTGCAATTCATCAAGCATATCATCTAATCTAGGAACAAGGTTTGTATACTCTATAGTGATTTTATTGATGACTCAGCAATCAATGCACATTCGCCATGTTCCATCCTTCTTTGGAACCAACATCACAAGAATAGAGCATCCCTTTTGCAAAAATTCATACACTTAGTCATCTGTATATCTCCACAACCGTTCTGCCACTAAAGTCTATATAGATTATGATGTTTTTTTGGTTGGTAAGTACAATTTTTCAACCAACAAGGTGTTAGCCACATTAGTACAACTTCCAATATCAATAATCATGTTACATATCGTGTCGTTTATGTGACACCTAGTATGAAAAATATGCTTACATTGTTCCACGTCTCCATCTTGTCTCCATCTTCCTTAGGTTGTATGCTAAGAGCACACCTTGTAACAAGTGCAATTCTATGTAGAGTTAAAAGATGAGGTAAATTTGGAAGGGTTTTTTTGACTTTATTTTCCTTTCCACTTGAATTGCTTTATGCAGCAAATCCTCCATCTCCAAATAATGTTGCAACTCTACCACATCAACTATTTCCTTCTTTAAACCTTCAATAAAACCTTGTCATAGTTGTTTCTTAGTCTTCCTCAACATTGACTCTAATCATGACTATCTCCATCTCCTTGTAGTAATTTACGACACTCGTAGAACCTTGAGTGAAACTTTGTAATTTTTTGTACAAGTCCCTATGATAATGACTTGGTACAAATCTCCTTCTCTTGACAACCTTCATATCTTCCCAAGAAGAGATAAAATGCTATTTTTTACCTTTTTCTCCTCTGAGTAATTATAACAATCAAACACATGTTTTTGCTCAAATTGACTTTTTTTTTTCTCTAGCAGTCTTGTCTTTTACCACTCAACTTTACTTTACGAGCTCTTAATAAGAACCTTTAAGGATAATTATACAAAACAGTAGAGGATAATGATATGATAACTTTGGAGAACAAGAACAACATAATGAAAAAGGAACTAAAGATAAAAAAAAGGTGTATAGAACTAACAAATAAATAAGAATAAAATTAACATTTTTGTGAGTATTAGAATATAAGATCAATTGAAATGTTTTTAATGAGACAAAATCAAAGGAAAGTGTATAGAACTAACAAAGAAATAAGAACATAATTGACAATTTGTGAGTAATAGAATATATTTGAAACAATAGATCAAATTTCACTCTTTTTTTTAGACGAAATTTTTTAGAAGATGATAAAAATGTAGAAGAGGAAGATAATAAAAGGAACAAAACAAAAGAAGACTAAATAGAACAAAAAAAAAATAGACTAACAATGAAAACAACAAACATTGAAGAAGACAAACAAAAATAAAAATAGATAAAACTTGAATTCTAGAGTTATGCCAAATGATATGAATTAAGTTAAGGATTGTCTTGAAAACAGGAAAAAGATAAAAATAGGAACTTCTCCGTAATTGTGACTTGTTGGTATTACCAAAGTTTTCAAATAAACATAACCTTAACCACGACATGCCGGTAGAACCATTATAAAGTTCTTTAATCCAAAAATAAAAGGGAAACTATCACAAAAAGAAAACATTTAATTCATTGAAATATAAGTTGTTTTGTTTTACATAATATGTTTTTATTTATAGGGGATTAAAAAAAATAACAGAAAACAAATCCTATAAATTTGAATTAAAGATAAAATAATAAAAAATAAATCTCAATTTTAATTGAATTAAAAATAAAATAAATTAAAAATGCTTATCTCATTTAAATATAAAATAAGATTCTGACTCTAATATAGAAAATAAATAAAAATATGTCTAAATAATAATTATTAAATATCTTTTTCAAATTCATCAACATATATAAAAGTTATCAATTTTTATGTGACTTTTAATTCACTTTGTTTTGAATCTTTTTTAACTTTTATAATTAAGCTTTATAAATCTTTTTTTATTATATTGGTTTTGAACCTAATGAAGAGACCTTCAATTTTATTAAGTTAATTCGTATGATGAGGTTATTGAGATTTAAAAAAATTCTATAATAACTAACAAAATCATTAATTTGTTAGGATTTTAACTCTCTTTGTACGTAAAAAAAAAATTCAAATATCTAAGTCTATTATGTTTCACTTAATTTAATAAAAATATATCAAATTAAAATAGAATTAGAGTTTCATTATACTAAAATTTATACAAGCAAAATTATACCGAAATTTATATCAGCAAACAGGAAAAAGTTGAGAAAAAAATATAGTACAATTAGCATATTCACCACTCAGTAGAATTTCAAATTATGACCGAAGATTCGATCACTATTGGATTAGGTTAATTTTTTTGACAGTTGATTTAATAGACGTTATTTTTTATTTTTAACTTTTGGATTGTTGTCCGTTAGAAGTCTGAAACAAAAAAAAAAAAAAAAACTATTTATAACAGTAATTAGTTTTTAGAGGTTTTATCTTGTTGTATCTTATTTGTGAATATTGTTGCTTGATTTACTTAAAACAATTGTATACATTATTTATGCATTTATTTGAGACTTAATTTATTCGAGACTCTTTTAGTCTTTATTTATCATACTGAAAATGTTTATTTAAAATGGATGTGATGAGTTACATTTCATATTATATTTTGGCTGGATTCTCATTATTGGTTTACATGCATTCTATAGTGAAAGTTTGCATGCACTCCATAGCTTTCATGCTTCTTCACAATGTGCCTAAAAAAGTGTTGCTCAGATGCGCATCTTGTTAGAGGCAACTTTTGGTTCATCTTGAGCAATTATTATTGTTATTAATAATAGTAGTAATGGTGTTAATAATTGGATGGTCACACTTTTTCTTTGTTAATATAGGTGAAAAATATTTATTATTTTGTTAATAGTTAATTTTTGACAAATAGTTAAATTACTCACTTTTGATGATTATATTATTTATAATTTTTTTTTCATACACAAAATTAGAATACAAAATCTTACTCTAAAAATCTAAATTTAATTTCATTCATATGAATGTAATGTTAGTATTAGATGCTCACACTATGTATATATATATACAAAAGCTTAATTATATAATAATAATAATTAATAAAAATAAAAATAGAAATAATGATATTACAGTAATAAAAACATATAACAATAAAAATTAAATAAATAATAAATAATATTAACAAAATAAATAATAAAAATAATATTATATAATATTTTTTATTTATCAAATAATTTTAATTTAAATATTTTTCTATTTAATTTTAGTTTCAATTAAATAATCTCTTTATTTTTAACTCTTGTATTTATCATCTGTTCCATTTTTTTTACACACAACTAAACTTAATGTTAATGAAATGACGCCACAATATTATCGCATGCTGTGTGTATTATTGATCTTTCTGTGTAAACTAGCTAGCTCCGGGTGACCACAAAATGTTGATTATTCTTTTTCTATATATCCTATCGAGAAACTTGTTCACCGGACAAAGGAATCAGCGGAGAAAAGCATAAGCCATTTTCTTTCACTGTCTAGCAGTGTCTACTATGGACGATTGGTTCTCTGATCAGGTAATTAGGCATTTGATTATGTTATATAAGATAGTTAAATTTCCGCCTATATTGTGAATCCTAAGTATGGTATTTTGGTTTGTAATATACTATAGGATATGGACAGCAACAGCTCCTTCTTCAACGAATACCATAAAACGAATTGTTTTGTCAACAGTGAAGAGCATTGCAGAGAGATGAACAAGTGCGGCTGTGTTGCAACACAAACTCACTCTGACTATTCTTCACTCAAATTGAGCGAGCATCTATCCTCCAAAACAGGGAACCTAAACTTGGAATCAACGGCCAGCCAAGGAACAAAGAGGACCAGAATCTCTTCGGAGACACGGGATCACATACTGTCCGAGAGAAAAAGGAGACAGCAAATGGCAGAGAGATTCATAGCGCTTTCGGCTATTATACCTGGCTTGAAGAAGGTTTGTATTATTATTCGTGTACTCTTGTCAAAAACTTCGAACTAGAATACTTCGATTCTGTAGACACCTTTGGATGTATATATTTTGTTTTGAGAGACAAGAAAAGAGGATATGATAGTTAATTAATTTATAAGATTAGTAATGAAATGTGATTAAAAAAATAAAATAAAACAGATAGAAGAAAATGAGAGAGATTTGAATCCTATAACTGGAGAGGAGTTTTTTTTCAAATAAAAAATGTTAGTGTGATGTTTATAAGTTGTGAATATCCTATATTGTCGCTCTGGGAGGGAAGTGATAACGGTACATTCAAGTTCTGGGTGAGTAGGTAGAAGCAAAAGAGGTAGAGGAAAAGAATAAAAATAAAAGTTGATAGATATGTGATAAAAAAAATAAAAATACAAGTTGGATGTATAAGTATAGTATTTTATTTTTATTTATTGAATAAAAAATATAAAAGTCAGTGTTATTGATTTTTTTATTAATTTAAAATCTTTAATAGGACATACAATATAAAAATCCAATGTTAATAACTCTAAAATACAATAAGATAAAATTAAGTACAATGACTAACATAATTTCTTTTTACTAAAATTGAAGTTTAATTTTAATAGAAAAATAATTTATGAACATTTGATAATTAATTAATTCTTAGTGTGAGATAGAAAAAAAAATATAAATATAACAAATAATATAATATGATTGAAAGAAAGAAATAAAAATAAATAATAAGTATAAATAGTGTGTATGATATGTAAAAATTTGTATATAACATTAATAACCTCCATTATTAATGTCAGTCATCAAGTCTAATCTTTGTTGTATAAATTTTAAGAAGAAACTATAATTTTACTTGAAAAAGAATATTAAAATACTTAAAATCCTCACTTAAGTGGCACATATAGAAACTTCCACATTAGGCAACACTCGTTATCACGGTTTAAAATTTATTAACACTTACAAGTTAATTTAAGTTATACTCTTTATTTAATATTCTTTAGTATAATGTCATGAATTGTAATTAAATTTAGTTGATAGTATAAAGTGTATAAAAATAATGTATTAAATATTATATTACTATTGTTTTTTAAGAGCAAACTTACAAGACTATAGATATTGTTATTAATATGGACATTTCATTTCAGTAATCGATGTCCAAGTCAATTACTGAGTTATAAGTGATTTTTTTTAAAATTACTCAGTTAAAAGTTGTGATTATTAAGATAAAATGTGGAGTTTAATTAAAGAATAACATAAACAATAGTTGTAATAAAAATGAGGAAATGTTAGTTGTTTAGAAAAGTAGAAATGAAATAAAATATTTAAAAAATATAGGGGGAAAATAAGTACAAAATATGCTTAACAACAAGTACATCCTCATAACTGACTCAACAACTAGTGAAATTTAAAACAAATTTTAACAGAAATTTTTTTATTTTAGATGAAAGAGTTATTCATTGAACTTTTATGTCAATATATGTGTCTTTTTTTTTATTACCAACATACGTGATTTCTTTGGTCAATATATATGATTTTTTTCTATAAAAATTAATAGCAATTTTGTTGTTGTTGGTAGGTCTAAAATTTAAGATTTAATTGTTTTATCTTTGGGTTAGTTCTCTGTCACTACAAGACGGTAATAGTGAACTTAAATCTAAAGATCATATCCAATGAACTTGAGACGCTTTTAAAATAATTTAATTTTGCAATAAATTAAATAATTCAATTTTAGTTGACAACTTGAAAAAAAAGGTTTATCAATTACTAAAAAAAAAATTCAAAGAACAATCAATAAATAATTCACAACATTAATAAATAAGAAAGTTTAGAATTATGATTTTAATCATGCAAATAAATTTTCCAAATTCCATTCTATTTGATTTTTTAATTAATCTTGAATTACTAATCTTATCTTAAAAATGTTAATAGATTTTAATCAAACACTATTAATAATCTTTCTCCTAATTTAATTCCTGTTTTGTCATTTAAGGTTCACATTGGAGGACATCATAATCATATAGAGATTATTATAAACAATTAATCGAGTTAAAAGTTTATAAAACATGTTTGCTCATTCGCTATTTTATAAAATCCGATTGTTCTATGGTTTTGTCAATTACAAGTACATAATCATTAATGAATAAGTGACTAATGTATTAGAGTGATCACTTCTAAAACAATTAAAATTAGTAAACAATCCGATTGATAGAATAATAATGAAATTCAAATTAAAATGAGGAATTGGAGTTTACAACCACAATTAACAGGAGAAAGTTAGCCAATCATATACATAAGAATGCAAATAATCAAACACCAAATGCATGAAGAATGAAAGAAAGAAAAGCTTTTATTAGTCAAAACTCCCCTGATGTCCTTTCATGTTCTTTTTCATCCACTAAAGCTAGTTTCGAGTAACTTACTCACTCCAAATCTTTAATTTAAAAATAGAGTAAAATATATGTAATTTTTTCATTCTTTTTCTATTTATAACTATGTCATAAGTCGTCTTCACTTTTAATTGAGATTTTCTAAAGATTAGCATGATTGTGTTAAAGGAGCATGTTGGTGTTCTTCAAGATGTTCAAATATTCTTTAAGTTATCTATCTCATTTTAATTTATTCTTTTTGTGTTTATTCTCTTGGAAACCTTTCTATTATACATTTGACACAAAAACGTATATTTTGTTAAAATAATACATAAGAAATAAAATATTTTAATGACCAAAACTCACATCTCATTGTCTATAAAATATGATTTATCATGAGATTCACATTGAAATATTTCCAGGTAAGTGTGGAAAAGTGCACAAAAATGTTTGTTGTCTTCTCTAGTTGGTTAGCGACCGTCACTTCTAACAGACCCACACCTGATTCTTCTATAATAATATTATAAACAACAGTAATAATAATTTTTTTAACTAAAGATCTGATTTTTTTTCTCACCTATTCATTTCTATTTTTTACTTTCTTTTTTCATAATCAAACAAAAAATAAAGATAAAAAATGAGTAAGATATCAGGTCAAGAAATAAAAAGTAGGAAATAAATTGTTAACGTGGGTTTTTGAATAGTTTAGGGCTGGCAAAAAATAGTAGATTTAAAGTTTTTAGTTTTGCAACTGAGCATCTTAATAACATAACAACACCAATAATAAAAGTCTTATTTTACTCAATGACGTTAGTTACATGTATCATACAATTCTATTGAAATTTGTTGAATATCTTAATGACATTAGTTAATCTAATTAAAGAGTGTTTAATGCATTTATTATTTAAAGAATACATGTTAAATTATTTTTACATTCCTGGTATAGTGATTATTTTTAAATACTGACTTGCTATAAAATTCATGTCAAGTGTAATGTATTGAGTCGGATGAAATATCGGTAAAGAGGACTCCAAATCGATACAATGGTTTGAACTGATTTAGTTTTGACATTATTTTTTAAAAAGAAATTCTAAGATTCCAGTATGTTTTAAATTTTTTTAAAATTTAATAAAATTGGTATTGATAAAATTAATTCTTAATTGTTAAATGTAACTGGGATAGATATTCACTTTTAATGTCATACCATAACTACTAACCTGCGAAATGAGGACATAATAGGTGAGATTATAACATTTGATACCTGCGAAATCAGAAAGTATGAGTAGTATTAATCTCCAAATGGTATATTTGATACTTATTGCATGTTCACATTTTTAAAAGGAAAATAGAAAAGAAAGGAGGTTTTGTATATAATTTGTTTGTTGACTTCGGGGCAATGTATAGAAAAACAAGGCCTCTGTGCTGAGTGAAGCTATTAATTACGTGAAAGAACTTGAAGGACGCATAGCTGTGCTGGAGCAAGAGAGTGAGAAGAAAAGTAGTAACAAGTCGATGATCCTTATTAAGAAGTGCCAGTCTCACCCTCATTCCGCATCTAATTATTACTCCCACTTGGGATCTAATTCTAAATCTAATCACGTGCTCCCTGAAATCCAAGCAATAGGCTTAGAGTTAAAGAGAGAACTACTTATTAGAATCCTTTGTGAGAACCGAAAGGCCATTTTGCTCAAACTAGTCACCTTTCTTGAAAGTCTTCATCTTTCTATTATCAGTAGCAGCACGCTGCCACTTGGAAAAAATACTCTCAACATTACCCTTATAGCTCAGGTATTATAAAACAATATTCTCTCTCTCTCTCTATATATATATATGTTAACCGATTAAAGTTCGATTGTATCTTTAAATTCTTGTTTGAACATTAACATGTTGCAGATGGGTGAGGAGTACAACATGACGGGGGATGAATTGGTGAGAAAACTTACACAGGATCTTTTCAAGTGCCTGCCACTATGATCCATGCTAGTGTATCAAATTAACAATTTACATTAATTAATTAAGATGGTAGGGTAGGCTTGAAAATTCAGCCAAGGCCTCCTGTGTTTAGTTTATTAATGTTGTGCCGATTTGCCTTGCAAACAAATGTATATTGAAGGCTTCGTTAATTTCAGCTACGGTTTATGCTTATTAATGTAATCGGTTTGGGAATTTATTAGAATGAATTGATTGAGGATTCTTCTATTTATTGTCTGCTGAATGTCGATTGCCTGAATTGTGTTTGTGTATTGATTATAAATTCCTCGTAAACCAGCATGGCCTATCAATGTGTACTTTCAACAACTCTATTTCTTTTCTTTTTTTCCCTTTTCACCTTCTTTATTTCCTCCCTTATCTATGGACCATATTCAACACTTTACACAAATATATTTCCAAATTAATCTTAATTAAAAGAGTCTTATAAATTTCTATTATATTATAAAATATTAAACAATCTTTAAAATGAAAAATTACATTCGTACTTGATGCGCATACTATCTTATATTTTCTTTAGACAAGTAAATTTATATCTTAAAAAGTATTTTTGATATTTTAAAAAATTCAAACTAAATACTTTTAAAATTTTATTTTAAATATTTATTTATATTTAAATATTATTTATTTATATATTTTAATTTTCGATAAAGCAAATTACATTACACCTCCTTATATTTTATAATCTCCTTGTTTTTGTAATGTTTATAATAATCTTATTTATAAGAAGATACGTAGTATTTTTTAAAATAAATTAAAGAGTTAATGCAGAACTAAAAAAAATAAAAAATGTTTATACAATTTCATAAAACAGAAAGTATCAGTAATTTGTTATTTTATATTATGTGTCTCACATTAACAGCTATTTATACTTTAAAAATAATCTCTATACATTTAGAGCACATGCTTTTAAAAGGGCTAATATCATTAACTTGGTTTTTCTTAAAGAATGATACCTTTAAATTAAAATTTTAAATTTAATTAATATTCATTTTTATTACCTTAAATGTTTTTCTTAAATACATTTTTAGTTTATATTTTTTTAAGTTTCAATAAAAAAATAGCCATGTAATAATATGCCTTTTTTTTTTACTGTAGGTGATAATATACTAGAAATTTGATATATGAATGTTATGTTACACTACAAGAAAAATAGTTTGCATTGAAGTAGAATTTTAACGGCTTTACAGTACTCGTGATATAATTTGCATTTTAATGGCTAAAATAATCTCTTAACGTCATTTACAGTGATCAATTAATAATTAAAAAAATACAATGATCAATTAAAATATTATATTTACTAATGAGTAAATAAAATATGTATTAATAATGTAAATTTTTTTTACATTATCATTTAATTTCATATTGTCATATATGACAAATTTATTAATTGTTATAAATAATATTTTAAAAATATTTTTAATAATAATTTTTAACTAATTAATAGTGTATATATTTTTTTTATAACAACAACATATGAAAATTAAACTCATTAGCGAGGGTCTAATAATCACTAATGTTAATACCATTTTATACAAAGTCACGACGCACAGTTTTTTTTTACACAAATCATCGATAGTATAGACATTTTTTGTGCGAGATGTCATTTTAATTTGATAAATCAATTTTTCCAACATTGGGAAAAATCACTTAGCACTTGGAAAAAGATGGTAGTAAAATGAATTTTCACTATCTCATATTAATTCTTAATGTGAACCAAAAGTTAAAAGAATAATTCAGATGTTTTGCAACCACCGGTGTTAAATTGGAAAAATCCTCCAGAGGGAATTGTAAAATGTAAAACAGTTGCAGCTTGTTTTTGTGGAGGATGAAATGACAGGTTTTGGAGCCTGTATTAGAAATTTTACACGTCAATTCTTATCAGCAAAAACTGGTTGTATTCAAGGTACTAAGGCAGTTCAGGAAGGTGAAGCTTTTGCCATTTTTCACTCTTTGTTATGGCTAGTTGATCTTAGAATTGATTCATGCATTATCGAGACAGACAGCAAGAGTATATAGTGGACCCAATTCATCATGAGCAGAAAGATATCTAAGAATGTGGTGTGATATTCTATAAAATAAGGAATTGTTAAGAGCTAATCCTAATATTTCTATTCAGCATATTAGAAGCCAGGCTAATGGGGTAGCATATACATTAGTTAAGAATTCTATTTTCGTTTCTGATTCACATATTTTTCCTGATGTAGCTCATTGAAGAGTCCATCAATCTACTAGGAATAGTAGTCAATGTCACTATTTTAAGATAAAAATGGCCGACAATGTAAAAAATCTAAAATAAGATTATTTTATGTGATAACCATAGGAGAATACTAAGGGACAATTCCAGAGAACCCCCCAAAAAGTTTTTGTTTTTGTTTTTTTCAAAACTAACTTACGTACAAGATATTCGTGAAAATAACAAGGCCACAATAAATTATATTATTGGTTAGTGAAACTTGTTAGATATTTTTGTATAATGAATTTTATGGTTAAAAATGTTATTCGATATGCAACACGGTTATTGAATGTCCATATGAAGTGGAACTAGGTTTTCAATTATTTTATTAAAAAGTCCTACATAGGCTATACTGACAACGTGTACCAATTGCAATTATTTTTTTATAAAAAAGAGTAAAATAACCAATAATGTTATCTTTGGTCACAACTAACATCTAAAGTGGAAATATGTGGTCACCAAATTTCACCTTATTGAAAAAGCTATTCTGTGCGGCTGTGCCTCATTCACATGTTTGGCTCGGTGTGTGTGCTCTACTGGAAGACTGATGTTTCTTGGGCCATGAAAACCGTCGTTTTCTGTTTTAAATAACCAATCCAATCGTCTTTTTACGTTCCACCGAGTCACGCTCTCAGTTTTCAGCAAGACAACAGAGATCCTTTCTTTTCTTGGCTCCCGCTATAATTCTCTGGTTTTCTTCTCATTAGATTTTATTCCATTCCTTTGTACACATCTACTGTTTATTCCCTCAATTCAAATTTATTGTTCCTTCCATTAGACAAAAACAGTAAGTTTTTTTTTTTTTAAAACATTTCTTTTTCTAATAATATTCTTGTAATATTTTCCTTTTTTTTTATCATATTATTTAGGTTAAAATATAACTTCGTTTGTTTCACAAATTATCTGTCTGCTTGGTATGCTTGAAATAAAGGAAGAGTAACGAAAACAATGAAAGTACAAGAATGTAATTTATTTAGTAAAAGAAATGCAAAAAAAATTATTATCAAATTGGTGCGATCCTCAACAAAAAAAAAAAAAAAACTTTAGTGCATGAGTGAAAAAAAATGCACAAAAATTGCTTTATGAAATGTGATAATATGTTGCATGACTAAGAAGTCCTTTTCCTAAATTATGTTCTCATAATTGATTATGGATCTCCCATAATAGATTATGAAGGCTCCCTCTTCCCCATTTTTTTTTTATTCGTCCTCTCCCCTAGTTTTGTTATGTTATTATTGTTATTATAATGATAATAATATTATTACTAAAAAATAAAAATAATATTAATAATAAAAATAATTAAAAATAAAATAATGATGTTAAATTTGATTTAAGATATTTTTTTTATTTTGTTCAATTTGACAAAATAATGTTAATTTTGATTAGATTTTCTAGAATTTTTTCATATCGTCAATTTTAAATTTGATTTAGGATCTTATCTTTTTCACTAGATAATGTGAAAATATGATTAATTTTCTAGTTTCTTATTTTTTAGATTTTATTTAGGAAATCTATATATTATAATTAATTTTTCATGAATAAATAATTTATTTATTATTTAAAAATGAGATTATTTTTTGTGTATGTTTCATGAACTAATTGAGTTTATCAGATTTTTATATAATGTTTAAACTTTGACTTATCAATCATGTCACTCATAATTGATTATGACATTTGCACCTTTTGAGTTTTCTTTTTAATAATAGGTTGTGGATTGTTATCCAAATTATACCAAGGTTTATGTTGTACATAGAACATTAGTCATGATTTTTCATAATAATTAGTTCTTGATCTTATTGACAACAAAATAAGATTTTTCATATAGAGAATGATTTCAAAAAATAATTTTGATTACAATCTTATTAGTTTGTGGCAAAATTTATATTAAAATAAAAATCAGTTAAGTTAAGTCAACTAGAGTTGAACAAAACTTGATAAGAATTTATTCAATTTAAAGTTAAATTCATATTTGATATAAATCTTTTATTTTAACTCAAACTCAACTGGATTTGAGCTTACAAATAATTTGATTCAACTCATTACTTAATTTAATTTAAGTTGTAATGATTTTACATACTTTTGTTTATTTATTTTATGCAAAATATAAAATTAATTATATAAATTTAAAATTACAGATATATTAGTTAATATATAAAGAGTTGATTTATGAATCAATCAAATTAAACTATAAGTTCTACAAGTTTATTTAAAAGCTCAATTTTGTATTATATATGGTACAATTATTACATACCTCTTATGTTTTTGAACTTTATTTTGCTTAATTTGGTTAATCTTTAAGTAAATATTTTTGTTAATTAAGAATTTTTGTGTGTTTTTTAATTTTATCTTTATTTTGTGTTTTGTTTTGTAGGAATCACTTTGAAAGGTTGTTTGGAGAAATGAGTTAAAGATCTATCATTAGAGCTTTGGAGTTGTGAGGATTGTTAAGGCCACTATCTTAGCTTAAGTGAGTCATTTTTGGTAGTTTAAGTTAGCTCATTCTTGATAGAAGACTATTTAAGAAGTAGGGGAATCTTGAGGACTTGAAAGCTAGAAGGTCCTATGACAAGGTCAAGGAAGAGACTTTTAAAAAAGAGTCTTGGATTACCTAAGCCCATTGGATTTTTCTTTGGGCACATCTTGGACCCAAACCCGTATTCCATATACATAAAATGGTTGGGCCTTAAGGCTTGACTATCTAGTATCTAGTATAAGTTTATTAGGTTTTGTATTTTGGGCCAAATAGTGTAGGTTGTTAGACTTGTATTTCGTCCAATTAACATAGGATTTGATTTTTGTATTTGGGTCTTAGTCTAGATTTTGAGTTAGGTGTTAGTTTGTATATAGCTCTAAAGGTCAACTATGGAGAACAATTATTTCATGAATAAAAATTTGAGTTTCTTTTCATTGTAAGAGTAGCCCAAATTCTCTCTAAATTCTAGAGAGGAATATTCTTGTTTCTTATCAAGGATTTACTCATGGTAGTGAAACTTAATCAAATTATTATGAATCTAGGTTCATATGATGTATCCATTCCTTTTCTCAAATTCGTTTATTAAAGATTGAAATTTAAGAAATTGAATAAATCGAGAAAATCAAACATGTTCTTCATAAGAAATGTATCAAGTGGTATCAAAGCTAATTTTCAAATTTCCTAAGCTTTAGTATGATTAAATCCAAATCTTTAGCTTGTTTTTTTGTTCAAAATTTGATTCTCCCCCTTTAAAAGTGTGTGTCACCTTTTATTCATATCTTTGTATAGGTTTTGTTCCTATGATTCTTTTGAGTTAAAAAAATGTAGAGATCAACATTAAGAAGTAAAAAATGTAGTCTAGATCTAAATTTGAAATTTCATGTTGTTCATGTTCACGTTCTCCAAGATTTTTTAATTTTGATTATAGATCTACTTCAAATCTTAGGTATATTTTATGTTTTCTTATTAGATCTATAAATCCTTTGATTTTTCTTATTGTTTTGATTCAAAATTTGGAGGAGATCTAGTTTTGAAATTGGTGCCACTCTTTCATGTTTTGGAGTTCAATTTTTTTTTTTCAATTTCAAACTTAGATATATTCAATTTGTGAAGTGATATTGGAAATCTAATTTTAGATTTGCATTCCTTTCAATTAGATCTACAAAATATTATAATTTGTTTGGATTTGGAGCACTTTAATTTTTGAGTGTTCTTGATGTTCTTCATGTTCTTGCGAATTTGATTTTGATTCTTGTTAGTTGTGGTTATCTTTTTTTATGACCACTTTTTTTGTATTCATTTGGATATAGTATAACATTTTCTTCTACAAGTTTATGTGATTCATTTTAATTTCACGTATTCAGCAAAATTTGGATCTTGAAGACATGTTCTTCTTGTGTTCATCATAAAATCTTGCAAGAACTCTAGTTTGAAATTCAAAAATTTGTTTGAGGAGATTTTTGGTGTTTGTGCAAAAAAAATAAAAATAAAAATAAAAAAGGACTAAAGTATAAAATTATAAAAATGTTAAGAGGTCAAATTATAATTATCAAAAGTTCAAGGATTGAAGTATAAAAAAAATTGTGAAATGCACTCACCTCTTTTCCTTTTAAACTAATTTCTTCTTGCAAATTTTATGCTACATGAAACTGAAATTGCTTGTTATACTACTATCTAATTGACGCCAAAATCACCTTGCTCCATTTCTTGATCAAATTTTGATTTTTGTGCCTTATGGTGGTGCCTCCAAGTGATATATTCTAGTGGGCTTTTGTTGAATGTAATACTTGCTTAGTTTTTCCTAGTTTGTTTATAAAAAACTATTCTTCTTTTCATGTTGCATGTGTTGGTTATTTCCTATCTACTATAGTTAAGTCTTTTGTTCAATTTGTGCATGCTTTTGAGTTTCTAGAATTGATTTCATTCTATTTGTGTTGCACGCTCTTTTTTTCTTGAGGTATCTCATTAAATGTTTCTTATGTGTACCTTTTTAGTTTGTTGAGTCTCTTGACTATATGTCCATTTTGTCTCACTATATTCACTTTGAGTTGTCTCTTATAATTCCTTGATTTTGTCTTTGATTGTATCCTTTGGAATTCTTGAGTTGATTATATATATATATTAAAACAAATGAAAAAATGTAGTTGGAAAGTGAGAGACGTTTTGGAAAAAATGTGAAAAGAAGTGTAAGGGACATAAGTGAGAGAGTGGGTAACATAATAAGAAAAAATCACATTAGGAACCCATACTTTTCACAAGGAAGTGATGATTATTACAAAAACCATGAGAAAGATAAAATACATAGGTATAGAGAAATACGAGTAAGAGACATAAGAGATGAAAGGGGGAAGACATTAGAAAAGTATATGCAATGATGGATGTTAAAGGTCAAGTTGGACGACCTTACATAAGAAAGAAAATCCACCCTCAAAGATTCAATATAATTCTATTAGTGTTCAATGTGCGAGGTAAGAAGACACATGACTTATGAATGTCCAAATTGGGAGATAGAAGAAAAAGAGAAGTGTACAAAGGGTGAAAAAACAAAAAGATAGAAAAACATGAGAAAGAAAAGAACAATCATTCTATTGTTGATATAAGTGATCCAATCTATAAGATTTGTAGGGACTTTGGAAAGACATTAAGTAGAATAAGAAAACAACAGAAAAGTTAAAAGGAAATGAGAGAAAAAGAGTTACAAGAAACAGAAAAAGGAGAAGAAAATACTTGCAAAGGAAAGTGAAAAGGAATTTTCAAAGGAGGAATATGAAAATATAATTTCTTCTTCCCAATTCCATTGTGAATTTAGACTCTTTTGTTTTGATGCCTAAGGAAGAATTGTGTAGTAAGGAACAAAGGACAAAACAAATGGAAGTCGTTGAGTTTTATATTGATCAATGCATCCAAAAAAAGGAGAAAATTTTGACTCCCACCATACCAAGACCTTATGGTTTAATTATTGTTTTCATTCAAAATGTTTTTGGTTTGTATATTATTTATGATTTGCATTTGCTTGAACCATATGATTGGAACCATACTATTTTAGGAAGTCCTAATTGTTATGATGAAATAAATTTGATTTTGATGATGTTTCATGATTTCTTTAAGTTTGTATTTGATCTTGGAGGATTATTGTATAGGCATACAAATAATAAGACATTTGCCCTTTCAAGGGATTTAAGTCTCCTTAAGAGTAGGATCTTTATTTTTGCACTACAAGTTTATAATTGTGTTTTTCTTTATGTAGGAATAAAAAAGTTAAATTGGAGGATGAATTTGTTCAAAGAAGGGGGAGAATGATAGATGTCTACAAAGAGAAAACAAATTTAATACATGCTCTCTTTAGTTACATTGTAAAATACATTTTAATCTCTTAGCCTCCTTAATTTATTAACCTAGCCTAACGTTTCTTCCAAGATTGATTTTGATCGTATTGCTAGAGTTAATTTTGTTAAAAACTTACATGAGAAGATTAAAACTCAAATTGAAAATAAGATGAAGCAATATGCCAAGCAAGCAAACAAAGAAAGGAAACAGATGATTTTTTAGCTTGATGACATGGTTTGAGTTCATTTGAGAAAGTATTGATTCCCTTTTTAAAGAAAGTCAAAGCTCCAATCTAGAGGGAATTTTCCTGTTCAAGTTAATGCTTACAAAATTGATTTGTCTCTTGACTATGGAGTGAGTAACAATTTTAATGTCATTGATTTGTCTTGATGTTTTGTAGATGGAGTTAAGTCAAATTCTAGGTCGAATCTTCTTCAAGAAGGAGGGGATGATATATGACTATTCAAGAAGGACGAGAATCTTAAGGATTTGAAAGGTAGAAGGTCTCGTGACAAGATCAAGGAAGAAACTCTTAGAAAAGAGACTTGGGCTTTTTCTAGGCCAATTTGAACCCAAACCGATTAGGTTTTCCTCTATGCCCTTTTTCATTTATTAAATCTCATAATTTTGAAAATAAATTTTATTGATTTAATTTGGTGGTATAATTTTTTAAATTAACTAGTCGCTAGAGAGTTACAATTTACAGTAATTTATCTATCACCATATCATCCGTGCATCTTATAATTGACATTAAGACTCACTTCTTTATATATTAATAAAGTTAAGAGTACAACTATATGAATTACATCTCAAAGTATCAACTATATTTAAAATTTCTACATTCATCCAAAAGTAGGGGCTACTAATCAACTAGGTATTATTTTTAGTTTATAATCCCCTTTATGGCATTTAATCAGAACATTCAAAAGGGTTTTCTTTCTCAAAGGTCTTTTTTCCCCTCTTTGAGCTATTAGCTTTGTTGGCAGCGGGATCAGTTGATGGGTTGGAATTTGCTGGAGGCTAGAAGCGTCGCAAAGTAGTTGGAACATAAGGTGGAATTTCTGTATAACGAGGAGGTAGAGTTTGAGTCATTATATCGGGAAGGTCAATGTGGGAGACTTATCCGTGTGGTATTATCTTTGAAGATAGAAAAACAAATCTCACATATCGTGTAAAGGTATTATCCTAAAAAAAAGGATTATGCGTCTAGCTCCTTTCCAAAGGGATGATCATCAGACAGAAGAGTGGACGAAAGTTGTCGGCCATCTAAAAAGAAGGTAGGTGTAGGAGTGAGCCATCTATCCTTTGCATACACACACAATTTATCTATCATCGTGTACTCTCATCTCACCACCTCGTGCCTAGTTAAAATTTCTAATCATTTAGGGTCCTTCGTTGCCTCCAATTCCCCTACTCTATGAGGGCTTACACGAGCGTGTTAATAAAATCCAAATATGCATTCTAGGTTTACAATCGGGAGTACATATATTGCCTAGTACTCGGTTTAGGATACTCTTAACCGAATCTTGGTAATGCTCCACTTTGTCAGGGATGCCAAACCGATTATGTGACACTATCTATCTTTGAGCGGCGCATAACTTGATAGCTTATCTACTTCCGAGGACTCGCTTGAGCGTGCATACATTCCTTAAGTACCTTTCTGTGGTCAACTTATACAATCTCCATTCTTAATTCTGACTCGTATGTTTTTAAATTATCCACTTCTTGCTACATCAATTCATTGACCTTTTTGGTACTTGCCTCGATTTCAGAGGTAATATTTCTTCGATGACTTTATTTCATATCAATTGACCAATCATCATCAATTTTCATTCAACCTCTGTCTGAATTATTTTATTACAATCCCTCAAGCTTTTACTATTTATATCTCACCTTCTACCCTAAGGCTTTTTTACCCAAGTCTTGTTTGCTTGAGGCAGTCACTTAAGCTATAAGAATTCTTCTACTGTCAGTAAAGACAATCATCACATATAAATATTATCATAAATCATAAAAATTGACAATATTACAAATGAAATTCATTTGGCAAGCATTATCTATTTTTTGCTACAATAATATTTCTAATGTAGAAATAAGAGGAATCACTCATTTAGAAGATAATTAGAGTTTTATTTAGTAAAATTTTATTTGTTATTTTTCTTCTATGTTATCTTCCTTTGCTCAATTTGTTTCTCTTCCTTTTTCGCTCCTTATTTTGTTTATTCCCTATTTCCATTTTCTATCTTTGTTTCCTAAGTTTTCTTTCTTTATTTTCTCTCTCTACTTTCTCTCTCCTCTTTCTCTCTCCTCTTTCTACTTTCTATCTCCCTTTTTCCTCTCCCTTTCTCTTTCTCTCTCTATTTTCTCTCTCCCTTTTATATTTTTCTCTTTTTACTTTATCTCTCCTCTTTTTCTCTCCCTCTCCCTCTCTCTCCTCTCTCTCTCTTCTTTCTCTCTCTCCTCTCTCTCTCTTCTTTCTCTCTCCCCTCTCTCTCCTCCTTCTCCTTCTTCTTCCAATCTAGTCATCCCTCTCTTTTCCTTATCTCCCATTCTCTCTTCTTCCTTTCTTCTTTCTACTCTTTCTTTCTAGTTTCCTACTTTGTCTTCCTTCTCCTTATTCTTTCCTTTTGAAAACTTCCAATATCAATATCAAGTTCAAATTCAATAGTGAATTTTTGTGCTTACTGGAACCACCCATTTTCATTAAATTTCCCTCATTCTTGCATTTGAATCCTTTTATTAAATTAGCATCACGAATCTTGTATTAATACGAAGCTCAAGATGCAACTTGGATAAAAAATGGCTCCAGCTTTGCATCAAACATTTATGGATGGTAGAGACGAGAATAACAATTCGAATTTTGGCTAATCTTAATTTGTTTCGGCAATTGAATGACTTAAAATGGAATTAACATATGCAAAAATGGATTATCATGAAAAATTGAAGAATAGAGACTATTACCTTAAATATGATTTTTTTATGAGAATTTGAAGTTTTTTGGTGAAGCGTCGACATCTTAGCTAATTTGCAATTTCTTCCCTCTATTGCTCAACCAATTGGACTAGACTATAGCAGGGATTAAGACAAAGTTGTCTGTGAAGAGAAATGAGAAAAAAAGAGCTTGAATTTGTGACTAATTTGGTTGAACAATTTTTCTATTTTTCATCTTTTTCATCTTTGATTTCCCCCTCTTTTATAGAGTCCTTACCTCCCTTGCTTCGATTATTTTATTCATAGGTTATGGGTAAAGTCGTCTAGCTTAGGAGGTTCGGTGGGGAGGCAACTCGAGGAGGAAGAAGCTTATTCGGCAACTTCAATGGCATCAAAGGAGTTTCGAGCATAACTTATGGATATTTGATTTTCCTATAATCACAACGATAGGCCTAGCGATCTAATGAAAATTCTCCCTCCACTAAACTCTCTTTCCCTCCTATGCTTGAGTTTGAATTTGCCTCCCACATTTTTTTTTCATTTTTATTATTTTTCCCAAAACACAATGTTTAACATTTGTTGTTGCTATTATTTAAATGCGAATGCGCCTAGCCTAGTTGGTATAGTGCCTCTCCTTCTCTTCCAAGGCAAGGGATTTGAATCCCAGCTAGCTTTTTCCTAATTTCCTTTCCTTTTTTCATAGTTTCTTTTATTTTCTTTTTATTTTTTAAAATGTTTTTTAATTTCTAATTTTTTTTAAAAAAAAGCCACTTATATTTTTCTCTTCCTATTTTTATTTTTTCTCCCACCAAAATATTTATATATTTTTATGATTTTATGTATTTTAATTTATTTTTAATATTTATATATGTATATATTTATTTATAAAATTCTATTTTATGTTTCTAAAATTCAGATATTTAAAAAAAAGCCACTTTTAATTTTTCTCTTCTTAATTCTACTCTTTTTCTTCTATTTTAGAATTTCTATATCTATTTTTCTTTCATAATTATTTTATAACTTCTATTTCAAAATTAAACTTTTAAAATATTCTTTTATATATTTTTATTCATCTTACTTTCAATTTATTTAAAACTATTCTACTTAAAATCATCAATCTCAATTAATTATATTCTCATCAATCTCAATTAAATTTATAATATTTCCTTTAGTTCAATAATAATTCTTCTAAATTTTAAATTTTAATTTTTTTTATAAAGTTAATATCTAAAAATAATAAATTAAAATTTCTATTTTAGAGATATTTTTTTCTTTTTATTTTAAACAAGATGTTACATTTATATTTTACTATGTAGTGTAGGTTTATCGAACCTTGTATTTTGGGCTAAGGGCAATTAGCATAGGATTTGATTTTTGTATTTGAGCCTTAGTCTAGATTTTGACTTTAGGTGTTAGTTTATATATAACTCTAAAAGCCAACTATGGAGGACAATTATTTCATGAATAAAATTTTGAGTTTTATTTTCCCTTGTGAGAGTAATTCAAATTCTCTCTAAATTCCAGAAAGAAATTTTTTTATTCCTTATTAAGGATTCACTATTTATGACGAAACTTCATCAACTTATTATGAATCTAGGTTCATGTGGCATATCCATTCACCTTTTCAAATTCATTTCTTGAAGATTGAAGTATAGAAAATTGAATAGATCGAGAAAATAAAACATGCTCTTCACAAGAAATGCATCAATTCCAAAGGCCAAATGTTCCACTATCATGGCTTAAGCGGGATAATTTATGTCATTTAAGTCAGCTCATTTTGAAGGCTAAATATCTCATTGTCATGGCTTAAATGAAACAATTTTTGTTGTTTAAGCTAGTTTATCTATCATACCATGTCACTAATTAATATAAAAGGTCAAATGAATAGTAAAAAAGACACAAATTTAAGAGAAAAAAGACAACTTTTTTAAGAGAATCCTAAAGTTTGTTGCTTCTATGTTAGAGGACTCTTCAAAGTTCATCTCTTCTTCAGTTTTTATCATATGGCTATGAGTATCTAAACTTTTTTTTATTAGGGTTTAGTGTAATTTGATTTTAATCTCATGTAATTACTACATTTTTCTTATTCAATAATTTTTTATTGATTCTCTTTGTGTCTACTACTTATTTGCACAATTATCCATTTGGATGATTGTTTTTATTTAATTATAATTGAGAAATTTAATTAAATTACAAACTAAAAAGAACAACTAATAAATTTTATGTTTAAGGATATAATAAAAGTTATTCATCATCGTTAAAGCCCCCATTTTTATGCAAATCAATTGATTATACTAATCAAGAGATTGATAATATAATTAATAGACTTAGTTTGTCTTGTTCAAGGGGTTAAGGTTATGATAATTTATAGGTTGATGAAAGTATAAATTTAATTAAATAGAAATAAAAATAATGCATGTTAGGTTAATTCAATAAAGTTAAACATTGATAATTTGTTTCCATTGAGTTAGACTCCAATTTTTGTACATTCCAAATGTATAATAAAATTAACTTTTTTTTTTAATTTATACACTTACCTTTACTTTTATTTTTTTAACACTCAAACATTAATAATCTACTTAAATTGTTATTAATATTAAAAAATTATATAAATTCTTAAAAAAACTTACTTTTACTTTATTATTTAATGATTTCACACACTTGCTAAAATCACAACTATAGTGATGCCACATTCATTTGTAATTCAAATTGATGCATTGATCACCATGCCTACAATGGGAACCTACTTATGGAATCACCTTACTAACCTTCATACTCCACGATGGGCTCCATGCCTTATACATCACATCTTTACAAGTTTGTGTAATCGTTGGTAACTTTTTTCAGTCCAAGTAAAGGCCTCTATGGCCTTATTACAACATATATTTGTAAATTTTGTCATAACATAGCCTTATTGATTTTAATTTGTCCACAACAATAGACACATGGTACTCTTTTTCTAGAACATTGAAAGCTTTTGTGTAGATACATTTATTTATTTTTACTTGGTTGGGTTCTGCTACTGGGTTATAAATAGTTACTCGTTAAAAGAAATATAGTTGACAATTGCCAGGGTGCAAAACTATATCATATGATCTATGGTGAATCACTATTTATTTTTTAAAATAACCATTTGTTTTTTATTTAAGAAAAAATAGGACAGTGACTTTTAAGTCCTTAAAACGAAACCTTAATTTTACCTTCACCATATCTGGATCCCACCACCCTTTCTCTCAACCAAATCCTTAAACCCTCTATCACATTCTCCTTGACGGCGCACCATTGTTGAACAAGGAACACGTCATTGTCGTCAAGTATGAAGGTTCGTTGGTTTTAATGACGTTCCCAAGGTCAATCTGCTTGAAATCAGTGCAACAATCTCGGTCGTTATCATTTTGATCCATGACTTCATTTGTCTCCGATGAGAATGCAAGGACGTCGATTCTGGTCACTCTTCAAGTATAAGTCACTCTTCAATTTGCACAGTGGAATGGGTTTCCCATGGAGGAGAGAGAGGGAGAGAGAAAGAGAATTGTGTTTGGAATCATGATAGGGTAATGGTAATGAAGGTTGTCGGAAAACAAATATTCAAAGGGGAAAATTACTATATATAGTTATAGATAATTAATCTGGATCATTAATTATTTTATTAATAAATCTACTGGTGAAAATTTACTGATATACCATGAAGCATATGAATTTTTTGGTTCCCTATATTTTCTTCTCAAAACATATTACATATATATATTATAGACTGTATCATTTCAACTTATTAGTTATAAATTTAAATTTAATTAACTATTATAATTTATACCTAACATAAAATAGGTCATGCATCGCACGGATAGAAATCTAGTTATCCTCTAAATTGTCTCATTAGCCGTTGGTAAAAGAATCCCCAGGCCATTTTAGTCATTAATGTTGGGAAAAAACCTGACAGTCCCTGCAGGTGATAGTATGTTAAGCTACAACATGCATACTGACCGTAAGGGTAGGTAAGATCGACAAATGACTCTTACCTATAAATGTATTATTATTCTGTTGAAATTTGAAGTTATGTCTAAGAATCCTTGTAGATATAATCAAACATATTTTTATCATGCTTGAATAATTGTCAACATAATTTAACTTAAGAGAGAATTATCCCACCAAAATATGGATCGAGGTTAATTTTGGCCACAATAGAACGTCATTTATTAACAAGTACTCATCACTTATAAAAATTCTGCTAATTGCAAATTTTGGTGTTGCTAAATATGATGTGTGGTAGTGATGGATGCTTCCCTTTTAAGTGTTGCCCATGCTTCATTCACATAATGTTGAAAAAAAAAACTTTGCTTTGACATTGGAAATAATTAGGTCTCTAATTATATAAAAAAGACAAAAAAAAGGTAGGAAGTTTATGAGTGAAATTCAACTAAAGAAAAATGATAACATATTTTTATTTAATTTCATTTTGGAGAGAAGTTTAGAAATGACAATGAGATAATTATTTATCATGATAAATATTTGTCTCGTAACTTATACAGGTATTTACTAATGGATATTTATGAAGATTTTTAATATTTGCAGCTATTTAAAAAAAATAACATAAAAATTTTTAAAAATTATTTTTACTATACTGTTTATTTTTTAATTTTCTGTTAAAAATAATTTTAATAATTATAACTAAAATTATTTAAAAATAAGAATAGTATAATACTATCTTTTAACTACTTTAAAAAA
>JAMLFT010002509.1:0-25236 GCA_026544285.1 Pachyrhizus erosus | reverse complement strand
TTTCATATTATATTTATTTAATATTATTTTATAAATTATTTAATTATTATTATTTTATTAATATCCATTCCATCATAGTTGTACTGTTAAGTTCCGAATCAGTAGTATCTCGAGATAAGTGTGTAAAGTGGTATTTGGGAGATACGGAAAAATATCATTTTTTTCAAATATAACTGTGTGAAATAATTACAAGTTTTCATAAGGAATAATAATTCTTTGACTCTCGGTGTGTAGTGGTAAAGAAAGATAAAATGAAAAGAGAAGAGTAAAAGATGATATGATTAGAAAGAAGAATAAAGATAAAAAAAAAAAAAAGTAATATAAATATAAAAACCGGGTGGGAAAAGATATATACGCTACTGATTCGCAAGTAGCAGAAGGAAATGAGTATCAAATTGAATTTGACTATAAAGTCTTTAATGTTGAATAAATCTGGTTTTTCTTGTCCACCAATAGGTTTCCCTAATCTTTTTTATATAAAAAGAAAAATAATTGAAAATAATATTTATTGGACAAAAAAAGAAGATATTTAAGACAAAAATGTTCTTTTAGTTTCAATTGCCGCTTATTTTGATTTTGGGAAATATTTTTAAAACTAAAAAATTTAATAAAATTGAGAAATAAAAATAATTATATATAATATTAAATAGGATATCAATTATTTAATATTAAAAAATGATTGTTTAATGATTTTCATTCTAACAATTAAAGGGTAATACGATAAGTTGTTTGAACCTACAATGTTCATTTTACTGTGTAATGCGACAACGACTATTTCCATATTTGAAGATAAGAGGATAAAACCTTGTTCCATACGCATCTTTCATTCTCACACACCAGTTTGTTTAAACTTGGAAAAACTTTTATAAACAAACTTTTTAAAACAATTTTTTTAAGAAATAAATAAAATTTGTTTCTTAAAAAATATACAAATATATTTTTTAATAAATATTTTAAACAAACACATTAAAAAAATAAAAAGTGACTTATTTTATTAAAAATATTTATCTTAAAAAAATAAGTACAAACAAACTACCAATAAATGTAGAGAACTTTTTGCATTTTTTTTTTCTTCTAAATACAGCCTTTCTCCCATTTTTTTTAACCCTCACTCCATTTTAAAAAAAAATGTCTCCTTTCTCTTTGTAGTATTTAAATGAGTGGTTGCAAAAAGAAATTCCCCATCTAGTATTACCCTAGCGTAACCTACCCTGGATTAAGCCCAAACATAATAACAGCCCAAAACAGAGAACAGAAAGACCATAGCCAATAGCTAAAACTAGAATCGAAATAGTTTTTGTAGCACGTATTTTTAATTGTTTTTAAGCTATGGCCAATAGGATGCACAATAGCACAGATGCACAAGCGTGTTTAGCATCCCCACCCACTAGTTTACGCTAAGAAATTAAAAGGGACTGTTCGGAAAAACAATTAACACTCGTATTCAAGTTACTCATGAATAATAAATAAATTAATTATTTTAACAAGTTTAATTTTCATGTACTAATGTATTATCATTTACACTGTAAACTCATTACAAACGCAAGAGTTAGTTGTGAATTGTGTTGTAGGGACTGGCATTGCTTACGATACAGGCACACATGGCTAGCCTGACGCCACCAATTTGCAACGTTTATGTGAAAGATGCACATTGTGAAAGGCTTAGTGGCAAGCAAGAAGCATTTCTCTTAATTAGCCTCTACTTGCTGGCCTTTGGCAGTGCAGGTTTGAAGGCTTCCCTGCCATCACATGGTGCGGATCAGTTTGATGAAAGAGACCCCAGAGAAGCAATGCAAATGTCAAGCTTCTTCAACGCTCTCTTGTTAGCAGTTTGCATTGGTGATGCAGTCAGCTTAACGTTTAATGTGTATATACAAGACCGCTATGGATGGGACTGGGGCTTTGGAATCTCCACTGTTGCTATTGTTTTGGGCACCATAATCTTTGCCTTTGGATTGCCAATATACCGACTTCATGTTGCACATACAAAAAACGGCATCATTGAGATCATACAGGCATAGACCCTTCAGTAATTACCTCCTTGTTTTAATTTGTTCTGCATATGTAAGTAGGAAGCTCTTGATATGTCTGTCTAAGTAGCTGAAACATGACCATGCATGAGCTAGATTTTTTAGTCATACATTAGTCCTAATTAGTGATCAACAGAAGACTATGCCACCATTTCAATTTTTAACACCGTGGCAATACACATCAATTAATTTACATTTTTAAGTTTAATACAGTTTGGATGGTATATTTATTGCTTTCATTGATAGATTCTCATTGGATAAAATTTAGGTAAATTCTTTTTTTTTTTTTTGTTGGGGAGAACAATAGAAAGGCTTTAACTATCAATTTCAAAAGTCTAATACAATAGTTGAATTTTTTTATATAAGGATATTGCATTGATCAAGTTGTTTGTTTCAAATTCTTCGCTCCTGTTTTTCAGGTCTACGTTGCTGCAATTCGCAACAGAAACCTTCCCCTTCCTGAAGATCCTATAGAACTATACGAGATTGAACAGGACAAAGAAGCAGAAGTGGAAATAGAGTATCAACCTGAGAGATATTTTCAGGTTCAATATCACTTGTGTCTAAAAAAGTGATGTATATGATACTTGGTAGCGTAAGTACTAAACCTGATGCATGATTAGAGTAAAATGTCTTAGATTACGTCTTTTATAAATCAAGATTCCATTGCATCTAGTTCTAAAATATGTGGTTCTTTTCCACAGGTTCTTGGAAAAAGCAGCAATCCAAAGAAAATCTGAATTGCAACCTGAGAACCAAGAGACTCCGAACCCATGGAAACTATGCACAGTAACTCAAGTAGAAAATGCTAAAATAATTCTAAGCATGCTCCCTATATTCTGCTGCTCAATCATAATGACCCTTTGCTTAGCACAAGTCCAAACCTTCTCTCTTCAACAAGGCTCCACAATGGACACAAGGATCACCAAACATTTTAACATCCCTCCTGCATCCCTACCAATCATCCCAGTTGGCTTCTTAATCTTTTTAGTCCCTTTCTATGACCGCATTTGTGTGCCTTTTCTACGTAAATTCACTGATATTCCCACTGGCATTACACTTTTGCAGCGCATAGGAGTAGGCCTAATACTTTCCTCCATCTCCATGGCAATTGCAGCAATCATAAAGGTCAAAAGAAAAGGAGTTGCAAGAGACAACAACATGCTTGATGCATTGCCAGTAAATTCACTGATATTCCCACTGGCATTACACACTTGCAGCGCATAGGAGTAGGCCTAATACTTTCCTCCATCTCCATGGCAATTGCAGCAATCATAGAGGTCAAAAGAAAAGGAGTTGCAAGAGACAACAACATGCTTGATGCATTGCCAGTAAAACAGCCATTGCCATTGAGTATATGCTGGCTCTCTTTTCAGTATTTTATATTTGGCATAGCTGACATGTTTACCTACGTGGGGCTTCTTGAGTTTTTCTATTCAGAGGCACCAAAAGGCCTCAAATCCACATCAACTTGCTTCCTTTGGTGCTCTATGGCCCTTGGCTATTTTCTAAGTTCCATATTGGTGAAAATCGTGAACACTGCCACCAAGAATATTACTGCTAGTGGAGGTTGGTTAGCAGGGAAGAATATTAACAGAAACCATCTGAACCTGTTTTAGTTGTTCCTTTCCATATTGAGCTTGATCAACTTCTTTGTCTATTTATTCGTTTCAAAGAGGTACAAGTGCAGGCCTCAACACCCTGCAGTTACCGGTGGCAATTCAAAGGAGTGAATATTGAGATAAAGGCTTATATTATGATTCATACATAAGGAGTGAAAAATTAGTGGATTGTAGAATTCATTGTTTGTCAAATCTCTATATGTTAGAAAATAGAGGATTGCACGTTTCTTTTCCTTGTAAAGTCTTCAATTAGAGCTATTGTTTCCAAGAAATCCATGTGAAATTTTTATTTTGCCTCGTGCCTTTGGACATATTTCACTTCTTTTACATTTTCTTTTATCTTCCTTCTTATGTTTGGTAAAGCGGGCTTCCCCACCGGAGCAACCCACTTCTTATACAAGATAACGTCAATACATTATCTATTCTTGCTTGTTCTCATTTCTTGTGGAATCATTTCACCTTCTCAATTTGATATAAACAATAAATAAGAGTTACAAAATAACAAGAATATTAAAAAATAATAATATCAATAACAATTTATAAAATTAGGAATTATCACAATTATAATTAACCAATTCAAATTGATTATCCATTTTTTAATATTGAATTCTTAAAAAGGATGAATTATTCTATTGAAGTTAAGATTCTTTTCAAAATATAAAAATAGTGTTGATTCTACGTCCACTCATAAAAACTTATCTAAAATGTAAAGAAAAATGGATATTTAGTAATGAACTATCAACAAATAATACTAATAATAAAAGAATATGATAAGTAGCACTTGATAATATACACCATATATTACCCTAAGAATTATTTGTGTTGTTTTTAATTAAAGTTAAAATTTTACATTGATAATATCTAAATAATAAAGGTTTGCGTTAAAGAATTATGTGAATTGTTGAAAAAAAAAAGTTTAATTTTGATTGCAAACCACATAAATAACACCTACAATATTGTATTTAATTTTTCTTTATTGTATGAGAAAGGAAAAATTTATATTTTTATTTAAAAGATAATCATACAAAATCAACTTTAATTGACATTGACGTACGTGATAACAACTTATATATTTTTAATTAAATAATTTAAAATTTTAATTTTGATCTTAAATATAAAATAAACTATATTAAAAAAAGACATCAGTAGAAAGGCCATGGCGGTACAAGATGATCAAGAACCAAAGCAAGGATGTGCGAGGTAAGGATGTTGTTAACTTTGTTTATTTACAAGCTGGCTTAGGCAAAGTGAAGGCATCGATGGAGGTACACCACGTCCTGGGACAATAGCTTCATCACGTACTAGGATGCCTCATTCTGGTTTTCCAGAAATCCATGTCGAGTTTTTATTCTACCTCATGCCTTTCGACATTTTATTCTATTTTCACTTCTTTTCACATTTCTTTTATCTTCATTTTCATACATTCCTAAAGTAAAGTATTTCACCCGAGTATAATGTGAATTACTTTCATTTAAAATTCTTACTATTTTTTATTAGTACGATTTTGGTATTTTTTTATCTTAAGAATCAAATATATTTATTAAGAATCAATCAAGTTGTTAGTATGAGTAGACTTAAATTTGATTTTTTTAAACAAAATTTTGAATTTAAATTTAATAAATAAAAAAATTATTATAAAATTTATAACTATTTACACACACTACTCAAATCATACCATATCATTTATTTATGAAAAACTCATCATGGGTAAATAATATTACAGATTCATCAAAAAAATTTACTTCTATATAAAGTAAAGTCTCTCCATATAATTCTTCAAAAATAAAAAATAAAAGTCTCTCCATATAAATTCCAAGTTCCCCGTCGTGTGTCATATTGAGATCCAAACTATTTGCCTTTTTATTTTTATAATTAGCCTACAATTAAAACCACTAATTACATAATCCGCTCTAATCCATTAATGTGTATATTTATATATCTATTTTTAAAAAAATTTAAGTTGAATTTCGAATTATTGCCTATCATATCAAATTTGATTTCCAAACACTTAAAGTTAATAATTTTCGTGAAAATTGAAGAATATATAATTTTATCAGAATGGAAAAAAAAAATATTAACTATTGCTCAATGCATAGGTACTATTTTGACATTTATTTTATGAAGCAAAAGTGTATTTTCGAGAGAAAAAAAAAGAAAATGAAAATTATTGATATGAAAAATGAAGAGTGGGAAGTTAAAAAAAGAGTAGCACAGCTTGCAAATTGATTATTGCTAATACGTAATGGCATATAAAGTGAGAAGGAGTGAAAGAGAAGAGAGCATATACGGGGCATATGCCAGGCACATGACATGGTTAATCAATTAAAACATATAACTAACCAACGCTTTCCATTCTAATCAATCAATCTGGTTTAGTTTTAGAGAAATTGAGTTGCGATAATGGCAAGCCAAGCGGTGTATTCGGTGTGGGCGATTCCACCGGAGGAAGTCGGCGGCAGATGCGCCAACCTCATGACCGCTCTCCGATCCGAGTTCGGGGGGCCCCACTTTGAGCCCCACATCACGGTCGTCGGGGCCATCAAACTCACCCCCGACAACGCCCTCAGCAAGTTCCGATCTGCGTGCCAAGCCCTCCGCCCCTTCCACTTGACCGTCGACCGCGTCGCCATCGGCACCTTCTTCTACCAGTGCGTTTATCTCCTCCTCCGCCCCAACTCTCATCTCCTCGAAACCAGCGCACACTGCTGCACCCATTTCGGTTACACCAATTCCACTCGTATGTGTTGTCTTTTTTTTTTTTTTTTTTTGTTCCTTTTCTCATTCCCCTGTTCGTGAAAGAAACTCCTTATTTAGTTTTCGAATGTTGATGATTCCTTCCTGTGCAGCTTACATGCCACACTTGAGTCTTCTCTATGGAGATCTGAGCGATGAAGAGAGGCTGAAGGCTCAGGAGAGGGCTAATGTTATTGACGACACTCTCGGTGGCTTGACCTTTCAGATAACTCGCCTTGCCTTGTACAAAACCGACACTCAAGACAAAACGCTCAAATCTTGGGAGAAAATTGCTGAATGCACTCTCACTCCCAATTAGCTTCTCCACAGAAATACTAGTAAAATCCACAACCCTTATCAACTTTTTTTCTTTTCTTTTCTACTCTCTAGCTGTCTTCTCAGTCTCTCTCAGTACTGCTATGTGCTTACCAATTTCCAAACTCTATACATAATAACGTCGAATAATAAGCCACTGCCACCTAGAAATGTGCTTATGTTCTAGTTTTTTAGATCCATAATTATGAAGGCTTTAATCTGCAGAAGTTTTGCTTTAGGAAAAAGATTGTTAGAGATATGATTAATGTGATGTAATAAAATAAATTATGTCATTTGGGTGTTTGCAAATTAGAGTGTTCAAATATCATGGTTGATTGTTGGAATAATATCACTAACAATTGACAATTTATCTGTTCAAATTTGAGTGTTACATATATACAATAAGTTTTGTTGTAGTAAGAAAAATGTGTGTAACACAATCTCTTTGACTCTATTTTCAACTTAGTATTTTTTAATGGATTGAATTCATGTGAGTCTCATTAAATATATATATCTGTTTATTTATTTTTTTCATTCGGTGGGTGTCATTTTCAAATTAGTGACATTTAGGAGAACTTTCACTTACAATAGAGAGGAAGTATGTTACTGATACTCTTCATTATAACAATATACATGTATAGTGTAGCTCTGTACAGCTGTGCAGTCAAATTTTGTGATTCTAGTTTGAGTTTTAATATGCCAAGACTCTTAATATAAGTAACATTAGGTCTCTTTAGGTATTGCTTGATGCATTAAAGCGGCTTATGTTTCACTAGAGCTTCTCTCGCCATAAAATACCCCAAGGAGGCCAGGGCTAATAGAAGAGAAAAAGGTTTTCATGAGATATATTTGTTGGGAAAAAAAATATTTGATCTGTATGGATTAGATGAAGAGGTTGTCACAGAGGAACAACAAAGGTGGAGCAGTTGCAGTGATATTGGATGGGGCATAGCTCCATTTGTAGTTCAATCTGGTTTATGATTCTTGGCTTGATTTTAGTTAAACTATTTCTTAACAGTCATTACAACCAGGGTGCCGTGAATAAGAACTGTGCACTATTTCTTATGCACTAGCCAAAGTACAAAGCAGAGTAAATCTAATCTCAAAAAATCTCATTTGCCATATCACAACGACTATTTATATTTCTGTTTAATTTGTTTATGTATCTTTCGGGTTTTCAATAAAATCAATCTTCTATGAAGTATAAACTAATTAGACATGAAAATAAGCAAGTTTCCAGATATTTCTTTCTTTTTCTAAATAATTCTCTTATGCCCAAATGCTCAAATTCAATCCGCCAGTCACGTGGGCTGTGGCAGTGTGGCACGTTACTTGAACTGCCATTATTGTGATGATTAATACAATCGATAGTTCTGTTGCCGTAATTTAATCTCTTTTTTACTCTTAACTACTAAACCAAGCCCAAATGCCCAATCGCTGAAATCTAAACTTGCAACTTAAGTAAGCAAACGGACAACAATAAAAAGGGAATAAATGATTTTTTTTTTGTAATAAGGGGGACTGGAATAAACGATTAAATACATAAAACTTGGATATATTAGTACCTCGTTTTCCAATTAAAATCAATATTTCATCTGGTTTAACGCTTCCTGTTTTAGTTACAGGATTAAAGTAGTAAATACTAAGATAAAACAAGATTTTAATCGTAGAACGACGACAATAATACTTAATGGTACTATATATAAAAATTGTACTAATTAAACTTTACCGTGTGAACTATAATTGCGGAGTGGTGATGGCGCTTTCTGGGTGTTAATGGACCATGGCTAATATTGTATAACATGTGCTTGCCATGTAACGGCCTGTCAATGCTATTATGTTTAACAAGTTTGCCAATAGGGATGGATAGGTGTGCTGTGCCACAATGAGTGATGAGGCACAATCCGTGAATATTTAATAGACCAAAGTCGCTAAACTGTACCCACTAGACTGTCTAGACAACTTCACTTGCTATGTCCAATCAAGTGAAATATGTGGGAGTTGCATGCGTAGTTGGGGGCGTATATGGTAAACTGAGGTTGGGATAGCTCCCTTCAGTAACTAAGTACAAAAAAGGAATGAAATCAAGTAGCTAAGATCAAATCAACTGTTGTTAGAAATGACTCCATTTGTCAAATCACTCGACTTTAGGACACAAAGTTATTCCTCCATTGAATAAAATTAGAATCAAACAATCCATCCTAATCTACGTATAGGCTTTGATAGAATTGTTTTGTAAACCATTACACTGTTCGTTACATAGATAATCAAATTAAAAAATTATCTAAATTGCGTTTATGCCCAATGTAAAAAAAATATTCATATTTGTTTATATAAAGATGAATATACATTCTTGAAAATGTTTAATTTATTTTAGAATGTTTTTGGTACATAATTTATTTTAGAATTTAACAACAAACAATTATGTTGTTCAATAAAGAAGAAACATTTGTTAATTTTATGAGAAAGAATTTAAAAAAAAAACTATTTAAAATTTTAAATATAGATAATTGTCATTTTGTATAAACTTATAAAAGTATGTTAAAAATAGAAAACTAAAATTTGATTTTATATGGATCATGGATATAATAAGAGTATAATAAACAAGTGTGACCTAAATTGCATGTCAGCAAACAAAGAACTGAAGAAGCAGTAGGACAGGGAGGTGAGGTGATGAATAAAAATCATGTTGTCACATAGCAGGTGCCTTCTTCAACTTTTGGGTCACCACATAGAGGTACAATGTGCTGTCAATGACAAACGACGAAAGATGGCCCACAGTATAGCTAGTACAATTCCAAGATCAAACACACACATTTAAGGAGAGGTTCAATAAGGTATTCATTGTAACTAATACAGCGTGTTTGCATATGTGTCTTTTACATGAATTTTCACGTCTCTTGTGAAGCTATACATTGTTGCTTCCACGTTTTTAACCATTTGGATGTGGTTTTCTACTTTCAAAACATATATCTAAACACACACTTAGTAGAAGATAGAACCTTCCAAAAGGACTAAAAAGAATAAAACCGCGTTATTCATGATTGTCAGTTTGTTAGAAAAGTTAATAAAATACTCGGAAGAATGAGAATTGTCTGACGCACTTGTATGTAGCATTCCTAAAATGAAAAATTAAGAACATGATGCATTAAATATGTGTAGAAGTTATGGGAAATTTTTACTTGGAACAGGAACACGCGTATTTACTTTGAAACAATGTTTTTCTATTTCTATTTTTATTTTTATTTTGTAATTATAAAAATGCACCATTTTTCTTTTGTTCCCTATTTTTAAAAGTTTACATAATTGTTTCCTATAAAAAAATTAAAAAATTAAATAAAAAGATAGTTTTAGAAATAAAAAGTAAAAACAACAAAATTCTAAAGGCGCTAGCTAATTCTTTTATCTAATGAAAACTACATTTCTGATGTAACTTAGAATACATTTGTTTTATACTGGCTTGCGTATAAAAAAAATTATATTCTTCTTTCTAAAAGCTATTGTAACTTTACAAATTTTAATTAAGTAGTGTTTTGTTAACGCGCACAAAACAAAAAAAGAAATATCATATTTTTACTTATTATATTTTTTTCATGCGTAAAGTTTCAAAAGTTTAGTTTTTTTTTTAGATTATGATGTTATTTGTACTATATTTACTATCAATGATTAATTAATTTTAGAAAAAAATTCTTTTAATTAGATTTTTTTTCACAAAATTTGAATTTGAAACTTAAGATATGTTTGGACACTCATTTGAGGACTTCAAAGATATTTTTGAAAATTTAAACTAATTTTGTATCATGTTTAAATTCTCTAAAATTAATTTTGTAACATACATTTGGGACAAACTTGAATTTAGATCAATAGCAACAAATGAGTTGTGTTTTAAAGTAGTTTTTTTTATTTATTTATATACTTACAATAGAAACATGAAGTAAAAGTACTTTTGCTTGATATTTTCAAATAAATTTTATTTCACTAATGTATTTTTAAATAACAAATTAAACATAAATCACGTTATAAAAAAATCATTTTTATCAAAATTAAATTTATAACATATTTTTAATTTAAATTTATGCTTATAAACTTAATTTAAACATGAATTTAAGCACTAAGAATTCAACTTCACTCGTATCTACATTCAACATGTTAATAAAAGTTTAGTTCATTTGACATTCTGAATAGGAATTGTATACTTACATAGTAAATTAAGACACTGAATATCAATTTTTTGTTTTTTTGGAAAAGAGACATTGAATATCAATTAACAATAACATATATCAATTTAATTGGTACGTAAAAAACAATGCATAGGGTGTTGCATACTTTTTTATAATAATTTTATATTTCAGAGACTAGTTTTTTTTTATTTTTTTGAACTTTCAATATATTATCTTTTACTTTATATCTTGATTTTTTTTAAATGAAACAGAATTTTAAGAAAAGAACCAATGTTTTACACAGGATACTCATTAGTTAGACAAGGTTAATATTTTAAAAAATGTCTTCAACAACAATTACAATAGCAACATCAAGAATTAAGAAGCATATTTGTTCACAATTTTCACAATATCAATTATCAAGAATCACCACAAAACTACCACAACAATTTAAAACTTTACACAAGATACACGGGAGAAAAGAGGTTCCACTGACTGAATCATATCATGGAATATCTCTTGTTCTAAGTTTGCAACTTCGCTCCACGTCCCTTTCGCCCCATTAATAATCGTTTCCAGATCTCTCTCTCTCTCATGCCCTACTTCCCTAACTGGTGAGTGATTTTTTTAAAATAAAAAATCGTTAAGAAAGTTCAATTAATTTGATTCACCTCAAGTAATTCAATAAATAAAAAAGTGGCAAACAAAAGTGAATAAAACACATATACAGATGCAGATGAGTGTGGTGTGTGTGTATAGACACAATTTGTTTCATAAATGCATAAACCATTATGGAAGAAAGGTTGTTTTTCACTTTATAAATACCCATCTTTGGTCACTTTGCTTTCATTTTCTGATATCTCCTGCGTGTTCTGCTAAGTGGTAAAAAGAGAAAAATATATACACTATTCTGCTAAGGGCTGGAACCTTCTCTCCTATCCTGAATATATAACTTCTCCACGTTGTTTACACACCAGGTTAGTGAGCAAAATACTGAAACACCATCTGAAATCCTTTCTCAATAGTTCACCTCTTTTTGGCTCAATCAAACATTTTCCCTTGAAACCAAGCTAGATTTGGCATCACACTAGATTATAAACTATTGCAAGCAAATGAAACTTTGGAACTATATATATATATACATATATATATAGCTAATGATTTAAATGTTGGATTAAGGCCTTAAGGGGTGAAGAGGCTGTTCCAAGCTTCCATCTCTTGTACTTTTCTTTTCAGATTCTTCCTAACCACACAAAAAATAGCTGAAAGATCAAAATTTACTTATGGATTTTGTAAAGACATGTCCTTTTTTTTTGGTATGTGTGAGGACAATAAGATGATGATCTTTTACTTGATTCAGCTTGCAAACATGGCTTTTCCAAACCAATCCATGTCATCAGAGTCTCTCCAGAGAAAGATGGGAAGGGGGAAGATTGAGATCAAGCGGATTGAGAACACCACCAGTCGACAAGTTACCTTCTGCAAGCGCAGAAATGGCTTGCTCAAGAAGGCATATGAGTTATCTGTGCTTTGTGATGCAGAGGTTGCTCTAATAGTCTTTTCAAACCGTGGCCGCCTCTATGAATATGCTAATAACAGGTTCTACTTTTCTTCGATCTCTTCATAAATATCTTGGCAGTATTTCAGGCTTCATTTGTTCTTCCCAATTTTATTTTTCTTCGTTTTTCAGTTTATGCTGCTTCTTTTGGAAATTTATAATTTTGCTCATGCTAAAAACAATCAATACGAGTTAAGCACACAGAACCTAATCAGTTTTGTGATGATGTTAGGGTAGAGTTAATATCTCCTCTTTTTCTTTGTCTGTCTGTTTTCTGTAACCAAGATTCACTTGTATTTGTTTTTTCTATTTTGACTTTTTTATTTCTATGAGCTTTTAAGCTCATTCTCCTTCCCTTTTATTCTATTTATGAGAATTATTTTCCTAGTTTCTGGTTTGGTGGGCACATAGATCTGGTGTAACAGATAGATTAAATAAATAAGCACTATGGTTGTTAACTAGTAGCAAGAGGAAAGGACTGGGGATGCTGTGAAGGTCTGTGAGATCAGCCAATCCCTAAAACTCTCATAAACTTTCTGTTTCCATTTTCCTCTTTCCCCTTCTATCATTCCCCTCCTTCTCTCTCTTTCTTTACTCATCTAAAAGCTAAAGCTGTCATGTTTCCTTTAGCTCAATCCTCGTTAGTCCTAACACCTTGACACTTCCTTAATAACAAGCCAGTTAATTAGACAAAAAGGAAAAATCACGGTAGTCTCAACAAATTATCAATGACTCAATGATCAGTTGAACTGGAATAAATAAACGAGTAAAAAAACAAAAATGGCTCTTTTTAACCCATCACAACAAAATCTTCTGACATTTGACACCCACTTGCAAGATCTCAGTCTGGGTTAAAAATAAGCCTAGAAATTAGGGTTTTATCAGGGACTAATCATAAGTTGAGCATAACTAAGCAAAGGAGGAAGAAAATAAAAGAAAGAATCAAAGAAATCGTTTTTTCATCTCAGCATAACAAAAGCTTGAAAATAGTCAAAGCTAAGCTCATAGTAGTTATTGCCAGTTGATTTGCTCCGTTTTAGGAAAAGAGTACGTTTGGTAACTATGGTTAGGACTTTAAAGAAAATAATGAATGGCTAGACTAAGATTTGTTGTTGGTTTTGGTTGGAAGAATCTTTGAACACGTCACCCGGGATTTTTCAGTTCTTGACTTTTTGACAAAAGAGTTAAACTAAGTCATACTTGGAAGATGGAATTGGTATCTCTTTTAAGTCTTGCATTTGAACCCTAAAGTTGAATCTTCTACAACGCACCTTTTATGGAAAACTCTCTTCAGCATGGAGTAAAAATTCTCTTACACACGTAGCTAGGGAAACAGCTAAAGACAATGAAAGAGGGTAATGAAACAACGAGGGTCCAAAATGCTGGCTCATCATAATTTCACCGGTAGCTGTTGAAGCCTTTGCATTTGCTCAAGATCTTACACATTCATTTTTGTGAAAGTTGTAGACTGAGAAAGAAAAAGAAAGATAAGGGTTTTCTAGGCTCAATGAGAGAGAGTGTGAGTGAGGTAAATGGGAGGCAGCGACAACGTACGACAATTTGAGAGAGCCAATGAGAGAGTTCTGAGCATTTTGGCTTCTTCCATGCAATGGAAAACGTACAACTACTGCTACTGTTTGCTGATAATTGCAGTAGCTGTAGCTGAAATGAACGGTTGTGATATACACACACAAAAGACTAAAAAAATCATTAAAAATCATATATGGTATCATCCTCAGTAAATGTGACTTAAAAATTTTGCACCAAATTTAGATGGTTAGAATCGAGGTGGGTGATGAGGTGAGGTATGGTTGAGAGTAGTATCCACTGTGAAATGAGTTTCCTTTAAGTAGCAGAGGAAAATCATAGGTCTAGAAATGGTTGAACCAATCATATTATGGGAACCTGTGCCACCGTGGCAGCAGCAGCCAATCAGTGCCTCGAAGATATTAAGGTATCAGTCCATTGCAATAGTGAATAGATTTTCTTCTCTTCTTTTTTTTTATCCCTAATTTTCTTTTTAAAAAATGTTATTAAATGTTTAATTTGTCATTGAATATTTAGTGAGAAAAAGATAAAAGAAAAAATTATAAATATTATAAGTAATATGATATAATAAAAAAATAATAAATAATAAGTGATAATTTGATGTTTTAAAATAATAATATTTAAACTTTTATTTTTTATTTCATCTATACAATAACAGAGTCATTTTGTTATTTTAAAATTTTATTTTGATCACATCCAATCAGACTTTGACGTGAAAGCTTCGGTATAATGAGATAATGTGATGTTTGCTTTTGTGAAAAGTTGTTTTTGAGGTTCGGTTAACTTAACCAGTTGGATGATTCGACTTCCAACCTTGGACAAGCTCTTTGGTTAATCTCAAATTAATTGAGCACAGCTGTTCCCCCTTCTTTTTTTAACCTTTTTATTTACGCACAAAGTAAGAAACCGAGATAAATTGAAAGATTCGGATTCACGTTCTAGAGACTGAAATGTATTCCTTAGAAGTAAGTGATAAAATGATAATGCTGATTTTATAATTAGTTGTTTGCATATATAGAATTTTAAGTTATTAATAAGTTGGGAACTTTTAGAGTTTAGTAACTACGTTTTCATTATTAATTATTTACACTTTATTATTCTATAAATACACTATTTATTCTAGAAGATGTAAATCCCGTAAAGCTAACAGTTTCGCGAAAGAGAAAAAAAATTAATAAAGGAATATAAATTCAATGGTAAAGTTTAGCTTATATTATAAAATTTCATTAATAGTATTATATCCTAGTAATTTATACACTCAAACCAAGAGATAAATATAGTCAATGTGGCAATTTCCCCCTTTCTCTTCAACCATGCAGGGAAAAAAAATTCAGATTTCCGAATTACTTAACCTCAATAGGGTTATTCATATCGAAAACCCGTGCACTGTTTGATTTAGCCAGGATTCACAAAAGTTTTTTACAATCAATGAAGTTGCAGGAATTAATAATCAAATTAGGATGGTTACAAATTTTGTAAGACTAAGGAAGCCTACAAGTTATTAACATAATTTATTGGTTTATCTACCTCATAAATTTGTCATTCTGAATCTTTTTATTTCTTCGCCTATCAAAAATATTTTCCAAAAACTTTTGTTACTGGAGGAAATTGTATGCTACCGGAAATTTGATCGTCAACCATGTTCTTTGACTATTGGGTTGTATTTATATAATTTTGTAACAGGACAATTTGTGAATGTATAAGAGTTTTCTTTTTTTTTTTTTCTTGAGGGTCATACTCTTGCAGATTATTAGATAATAAAAATAATAAGTTTCTGTCCTTATATAGTGGTCTTTCACAATGATCAGAAAATGTCCTTTATTAATTAGATGCCATTATCATATAACTTAGCACAACGACTATAAATTGTAAATTAATGATCCTATTGTTATTATAGCGTCAAAGCTTCAATTGAGAGGTACAAGAAAGCAAGTTCAGATTCATCTAGTGGTGGATCTGCTTCTGAGGCTAATGCTCAGGTACTCATTATTCCTTCACTAGATTTTTTCAAGAGAACTAAACTCAGTCCATCAGCTTTATTTGAAACTAATTAAACAATGATAGATATACATTAAAGATCTTGCAGAAAAGGAATTTGAATGTAATTGCAACGAATAAACTAACTTTTTTAACCATGGCTATAATCTCAGTTTTACCAGCAAGAAGCTGCCAAACTGCGTGTGCAAATCAGCAATCTGCAGAATCACAATAGGCAAGTTGAATTAGTCATTCATGTATTAGGATTATGACAAGAAAAGTTTCACTACAATAAAAAATAATTGAAAAATAAAAAAACATATAAAGGGATCTCAAGTATTTTAATCAATCTTTTATAATTAGTGTTATTTCCAATCTTTGGTAAAAATGTTTTGAATTACAGGCAAATGATGGGTGAGGCTTTGAGCATCATGAATGCCAAGGATCTCAAAAACCTAGAGACTAAATTAGAAAAAGGAATTGGCAGAATTCGTTCCAAGAAGGTATTTCTTGTAGCATGAAGTTTCTTTCTATAATTTTGAAAGAATAAATACTGTAGTATTACTGTGTTGATCTAACTTTGTCCTTCCTTTCTTTGTTTGTGCTACTTCCCAAACACCTACATCAGAATGAGCTGCTATTTGCAGAAATTGAGTACATGCAGAAGAGGGTAAATGTTTTCTTTGTATTCATCTTTTAATTTTTAAGGTCAAATTTTAACAATTATTATCTAGTTGGCTCCCGTTACAATTTAATCAAGTGTCTTAAGTTTAGTCCAATGACATCTAAGTAGGATTTCACAAAGATCTGTATTAGGGCTCTACAATTGTTTTTCATTCTGTCTGTTTGTCAGTTTCCTTTTGGTCAAGTATGGAGGTTTCCAAAGATGGCACAGTGAGGATACATCATTCCAGTACTATTCATGATAGCTTGAGTAGCTCCTAGAGCCTAAAGTGGAATCATCTTGAAAAAGATGCCACTCAATTAGTCTCTAATGATATGTTTACCGGTGGGGTTTTGGAAAGAAAGGAGAGTAAGAGCTATATTTTTTAATAAAATAAATTTCTATGTTCCGTTTGATTAAACTTATTTTGTTAAAAATATTTTTTTAATAATTTAAACAGTTTTATATATTTTTTTATATATTTATCTAAACTTTTTTTAAAATAAAAATAGTTTTTTGAGTTTTTAAAAAAATATTATTTACTTCTATGTTAGCTGGTAGAAATATCGTAGGATTAGTTTATTTTGTACTCTACGGGAAAATAGTCTTTTTTCTTTCGTGTTTTAAAACTTGTTTATCATGTATTCAATAAGGCCTAAGACCTCCTCCCATCGTATGTTTGCCCAGCGAAAAGGAACTTAAGAGATGAGATCTTGAAAGAAAACAAAAAGTGGGAGAGTATTTATAAGGATTGAATATTGTGTATAAAATATAAATGTGAATTGTAACTGCAAATATTGTCACGAATAAAAAAATTAAACAGGATCACCTCATATAATTATTAATTTATGAGTATGATATCTTCTATTTACACTTTAAAATATTATAGATGTATTTAGTTTAATTTATTTTATACTATTCAACGCAAACATTTTTCAATATTTTTAGTAATTTTTTGAAAAAAAAATTAATCTGAATGTTATTAAATATTTATACCTCTAAATAAAATTCAATTTCACATTATAAATATCAAATGTAAAGCAAATGTGTAACATCACAATATTGTAGACGGTGTAAAGTTGGAGAATGTGGGTGTTCCCTAAAACCTGATGAAACTTTGGCCGAGACTACATGTTCATCCTTACCCCTTAATAAATATATATATATATAGGTGCCTATAATTATTTTAATTTTTAGGGGAGGGGGTGTTGTATACAGTTTTTTTAATATAATGTCTTTCAAAGTATCTAAAGTAACTATTATATACATTACAGGAGATAGACTTGCACAATAACAACCAGCTTCTTAGAGCAAAGGTTTGTCACTCTATCACAAGTCTTCACTCTTTATAAATGTGTGATATTTGTATTGCAGTTTCATTAGCAATTTCTTTCTTCTTCTTTTTTTTGTTTTTGAGTGTGTAGATAGCAGAATGTGAGAGGAGTAACCATAATGTCAACGGGTTGTCTGGAAGCACAAGCTATGAATCAATGCAATCTCAGTTTGATTCTCGCGGCTTCTTCCAAGTGACTGGATTACAACCCAATAATAATCAGTATGCTGGACAAGACCAGATGTCCCTTCAATTTGTGTAAGCTTGTCCCTTACTAGCTAGGCTTCACATTCATTCTATAACTTTATATATAATTGCTTTTAATTCCCTGATGTTTAAATCACTAGTTATTACCTATTAACAAATTTCATAGCTTTATATTGTCATATCATACCTCCATTGTAGAGGCAGATATAGAACGAATTAAGCCAATGTTTTTATGGATAGATATTAACTTGCCCCTATATATAATATGGTGGAAAAAAGAAAAAAAAATCACTCTCATAAAAAAAAATCATTCAAAGAGATGAGTCTTTTAAGTACTAACAAATATATTTATATATGAATAGGCCTAACTCACTTAATTAAATATGAAATACAAATTATTATAATTTCTTGATACGTATTTTTTATTCTTACAAATAAAAAAATATTTGTAAACACAATTATGATTTCAATAAATTACAATAGTCATAACCTGTCAATTAAAAAGGGTAATAATAAAATAATTGAACCTTTAGTAAAGATGATTCGTGAAAGAAATTATAATTTATATATACAAAACAAGAAGATAATATGGCTAATGAAATTCTATAGTTGGCTTTAAATAAATGTTTTCCCAATATAAATTGAATTTTAGTTTCAATAATAGCTTGAGTTAGCACATATATAGTTATATACACGTACTGTAACTTGAAATCGTAAAAAAAAGAGAAGAGATAATGGGGAGTGAATGAGTAAACAATTCCTAATATAAAATACAAATACAATTTTTTTTACAGAACTGAGCTAATTTGCATTGCAAAAGTAATGTTTTAATATTCAAGTTATTTTGTCAGACAGACCTATTGTGTGTGTACCATGGAAACTTGACTCATTATATTTGGAATTAATGAACAAACATAAATCTAATTATTGTTCTTGTATCTTGTATTATTGTGCAGTTGAAGAGTTTAAGCTTGAGAAGGTTGGAGACTTGGATTTTCTATTGGTTGTATTTTGGCGTCCAGTATGATATATAAGAATGCTAAAGCCTAGTAAATATGCAGAACTCAAATGGAGGGAATTCGTTCAAGTATTCCCCTCATTACTATGTTGTGGCTTTGTAGACTTTTAATAAGCACCCCGTATCTATTGTGAAAGGTTCTATGGTCTGTTTAGTATGTATACTGATACTCTGAGCACAGAGATTGCACCATGGAATATTTTGTCAACTTTTGTTTACTTCCCATAATTCTCCTGTAAGATAGGCTCCTATATCTGTCTATTTCATATTTCACTTACTAAGAATTCAAGGTCTTATACATGCACCTGTTCTTTAGTATGATTCTATTTTTGGGTCATTTTGATTGGTGCAAAGTATCCACCGTGTTCTTCAGTATGATTGATTTAAATAGCTACACTCCTTACTGCCCTGGGATACTTTCCAGGATTGTTAAGCATATGCAAGTGCATATGCATCTTACTGTAAATTGAAATCGTAATGGCACAACTTCATTGCTTCAACATCTACGTACTCAGCTCTATGTGGAAGCTTGAAAGGAATGTTGTGATCTACAATCATAATATTTCTTTCCTGTTAGTGAAAATTGTTCCAAGGCAAAGGATCATGACTGTAGGAATAAACTGCTTGAACCACACATGAGCAGCAACGACAAAAGCATTAACATAGTGAAAAATAAAACTGGATAAGTAAAAGGCACTTTAAAGTACCTAAAATATTAGTATAAAATATGTATTATGTGGAGCTGAATGTTAATTATCAAGTTTATTAGATTAAAAGTAGAGAAAAACAATTTATTTAGACCAATTGTTATGATTTGAGTGAGAGAGAGGATTTAAGAACTTTTAAAATATAAAAAATAAAATAAATGATTAATTTAATCTTTAAATTTATATTTTACTATCATTTTAATCTTTAAAACTAAAAATATTCAATAAACTTTTAAATTTTTTGAGGATTTTATTTAAATTTCAGAAATTAATAATTTTTTCTTATTTTGATCTCTACTATTATCACTCAAGTCTCTAGACTGGAAATCACAAATAAAAAATAAAAAAATTATTTTCAAGAACATAAATGAACCTTAAAAAAATTTAAAAACTAAGATAACAACAAAATATAAATTCAACGATTAAACTGTTCATTTATTAAAAAGAAAATGACACAAGCTGATCAAAAGGATCCTACTTGCATGGAATGTTAACTAGACAAGATAAAAGCTCAAAATATACAAGCAGGGTCAGAACAGTGATTAAAACTCAGTGAGAAGTGTCACATGAAAAATAAGCGAATTGAGAAAGGTTACTGTGAGGGTGACCATCCTACTCAGCGTCACTGCCTGACAAGTCACTTTCTTGGCACAGTAGTAACCACTTCTCTAACCAGTTTGTTTCAGTATTAGAGCTGCACAGAAGTGTTCTAAGCTTCATTTGGTTATATTCAAAGCTTATAAATAGGATTACAATAAACTAAAACTGTTGGCCAAGTGGAGAAGCCATAGAATAGTGATAAACTGTTTTCTTCCACTTGACCACTCTGCTCTCAAACAAACGGGTTAACTTGACAAGTTTTTCTGGTGTAATGTGTCCCTGCTCTGCAATAGTGTTTTCTAGAGTTTATTCATGCACAAATCTTACATTGTTGTAACCTAGATCTGTGAGTCATCATACATAAGATTTTAAGCTAAAGCATTGTGCTAATGTGAGATACTTTGCTTTAGCCTTAATAAAATAGTGTGAAGCAAATCTACTGTTAACATTGTGACTGCTGCGGCGCTTGAAGGTTTTGTTAAATCTCGTTTTCAGATAGTTAAATTTATTGTAATGTCAGATATTCAATATAAATATCTCTCTCAATAAAAATTTAAATTTAATCAATTTATCATATTATGAGAAATTAATTTATTCTTTCATTATACTCAATTTCTATTGATCAATTTAAGGATATATCTAAATATTAGTAGTTAAAATAAATAAATTAAATGACTCTTCAAATAGTATATTAGTGGGATGGAAAATTAATCTAATTTAATGAATACTCAAATGCGATGTTCAATTTCAGTTGTTTTAGATAAATATACACCCTATAACTATATTTTATTATTTATATATTTGTTTTCAAAACATTATATGTTGTATTTTATTATTAAATTTACTTATAAAAAGTATTTCTTTCATTTTTTTTAGTATTATATTATTTCACTTTATTACGTATTAATTGCATTTAATACGTTTTAATTATGTATATATTTACTTCTAAAAATATTATATAATACATTTATATTATTGAATTAACTTCTAAAAATATATTCATTTTACTTTAGAGTATTGCATTTCACTTTATTATGTATTAAATATATTCATTATGCTTTGATTACGTGTGTATATTTTTACTTTCAAAAAAATTTCATATTGCATTTATATTATTAAATTTACTTTCAAAAATGCATTTATTACATTGTTTGGTATCATTTCATTTTATTACATAATAGTTCGTTGACTTGTGCAATGCACAAAGTACTATTTTTAAGATTTTACATCAATTTTTTAAAATTTATTGTGATAATAATAAATAAAATATTAATTATAAGAATTAATCAAATTTAAAAGATATAATAAAGTTAAAAAATAAATATAAAAATGAACATCTTTATAAACATTATTTTTTTAGCTAATTAATTGAATACTTAATTTTTTTTTAATGTGTGGCTTCTTTAGCATTATTGTAATTATAATATTTATGCTACAAGTATAATGATAGATAAGTTAATCATGTTAATAGCTTTTAATATATCAACAGTTATCAAACAGAATAGTACAAAAAGTAAAGGTAAAAATTAATAACAATTGAATCAAGATATAAATAAAAAATATAAAAATGATACTAAAAATAAATTTGTACTTTTAATCGGTCCCATAACAATCTTGCAAAAAATATATAATATAAAAATATAGTTAATTACATGTACTTTCTCCTTTTTTTTAGTTTTTAGATGTTTTGACCTTTTTTTAATCAATCCTACCACCCTAGAAATAATATAGTATAAATAAATTATCATTGAAGTAAGGATATACTAAAATTAATAATAACAAATTTAAGAATACTTATTATTATAATTAAATTATTATATTTTCATTTTAAAAAAAAAGAAATTTCAACACTATTAATTTAATTCAAATTTAAATTTTCTGAGTATTAACTTAATTCTTCCATAAAATTTTCTTTATTAAAATGGAGGATTGTGAACAACTAGATTAACATACATTTATAAAATGTCATCCATTGAGACTCTTACAAAGAGAATAGGACCAATTCTTAAAGTTCTCTACTATTTTGATTGTCAACATTATTAAGTTTTTTCATTTAAAATTTAATGAAATGTATCTCATACATACATATTTTGCTTCATATACTCTCTTTACTCCATTAGTTTTCTAAAAAAACATAAGTGTTTAATTTATAATTATAAATTATTATTAAATAGTTAAATATACTATTATAATTATACTATATAGTACTCTCAATTAAAAAAGATTTAATTTTTCATTGACACAATATTTAAAATTATAATTAAAGTATAATAGACACAGTATATGGATCCAATTAAAAAAATATTTAATTTTAGAAAACACAATATTCAAATTAGAATTTATGTATAATAAGAAATGATAATAAAAATACTTTTACTTTAAAACTTTAGTAACGATTCTCATGCATCGATCGAGTTATTTCTATAAAAATATAATAAGAAAATATAAGTTGTAATGTAAAAAAAAAAAAAAAAAAAACTGCTTTGTTAAGTTATAATATAGACAAAACTGATAAATAAATAAAAAAGATAGAGAATCGCACGTCCCAATATTTTGTTACAAACTTGACAGAAAAAAAATGAATAAAGATGTAGAAGTATTTGATAAAAAAAAAAAATTAACCATAACACAACAAATAGAATAATATAAAAACAAATTACTACAAATACGCACAAATAAATAAAACTGAATATATATGTGTGAATAAGAAGCAAAATTGTGATACGTTGCTCCTCTGCAAAAATGTATTGAACACAAATTTTACATAAAATCTGCAATAAAAGATTAAGATAGTGTAAGACAACAAATCAAGAAAATCAAAGAAAAGAAAAAGGAAGAATAAAATAATAAATCAAAGAAAATCAAATAAAATATTAAAAATAAAAGAAAGCATACAAACAAACATATGTAAACATAGCATAAATGAGGGAAAAAAGTTTACACCATTCCTACAAAGAGCAAATCCACAAACAAAAAGAAAAAGAAAAGGAGTGAGAGAAAAGTGAAAAATAAAACTGGTTATCATACATTTTTTGTTACAATTTCACATAAAGGAGAAGAATGAAGAAAATGAGTATAAATATTTCTTCACCAAATAAAAATACTTCATGAATGTGCATTTCATACGCAACAAATGATGTAGAGAAAAGAAGACTAAAAGAGAATGAATATTTTTTTTTAAAATGTCACATAATAATAAAATTAATATTGCACAACTTTAAATAATTAATATTTAATGTAGTAATTGACATTTATCATGAACAAAATATTCTCATTTTAGATAAAAAAAATTACTTTTTTATCTGACAACAATTTTATTTATAATGATATTAAAAAACTAATAATTGTAATCTTAAGCATATAGTAGACGCTAATTTGGTTGTTTAAATTTATAAGTTACTTTTATTAAATATGATTGTGCATGTTAGGCGTCAATTTGGTTGTTTTATTTTCATTAATTATCCAAATAAAAATAAATTAATTTATTGCAACCTTAAGAAAAATAATATATTAGTATTTTTTTTAATTAATTACTTAGTTAATGATTTTTTAAATTTTTAATTAATACTAAAAAACTTAATTAATACTAAATATAATGATGTATATTTAAATTATAGTTAATTTTTTCATTAATTAAAACTAATTTTTGAGACTTTATAAATTGAACGTTTTGACTAACTACATATTTTATATTTAATTTAAATTTTTATGATAAATAAACTAAAATTTATTTTTAAATATATATTTATTCAACACCATTTATTAATTTTTTCAAATACTTGTAACTGTTTCATAATATGTAATATTAAACTCCATTTCTTCATTTTGATACTTAGAATAATTAATTATAAAATTCCATATTAAAATTAAAAATTAATAGTTATTATTTACTAGTTAAACACTAATTATATTTGATTAAACTTATTAATTTAATTAATTATCTAAATCTAACAAATTACCCTTAATATTTAGGCTCAATTTTTTTTTTACAAATTACCTTTCTTTTATTTTTAACATTTTTAATTGATTATTTAAATAAAAACTAATTTATTACATACTACCAGATTGTTATAAAATAATACATTTAAATTTTTTAATTAATTATCTAGTCAAAATAGAATTTTTGTTATTTTAATCTTTTAAATATATTTTTTTGATTAGTTCTTTAAAAGCTTTAATTTTTTAATTTAATTTTTATTCTCAAGTAATAACATTAAATGTTAACCTAACATGTACAATCATATTTAATAAAAAAAAAAAATTTAAACAACCAAATTAGTGCCTAATACGCATTTAAGATGACTATTATTTCATTTAATATTCCTATTAATGAAATTTTTGTTAGATAAAAAAAAGTAACATTTTGTATAAAGTAAGAATATTTTGTTTAAAATAAACGTTGATTACTAGATTAAATACTAACTATCTAAAATTGTGCAACATTAATTTTATTATTATGTGATTTCTTGGAAAATAACACTTATTATCCTTCTGTCTTTTTTTTTCTACATCATTTGTTGTGCATGGTATACATAGTAACAAAGTATTTTTATTTGTGTAAAAGAATGTATAAATTTCCGGTTAATAAAAACATATTAACATAATAATGATGTTTATAATTTATTAACTTATCAACTTTAAATAAATTATTAATTGATAAACTTTAAATACATTATTTTATATTATATTTTATTTTCTAAAAATTAATTTATTTAACATTATATATTAAATTCAAAGAAATAATGTGTAACTATTAATCTATAT